>PVIH01005112.1:19752-128980 GCA_004025045.1 Sigmodon hispidus | reverse complement strand
AAAAAAAAAAAAAAAAAAAAAACAAGAAAAACCGCAGGAACGTTAGTGGGGTTGCTGTCACGTGCAGGCCTGGAGCACGAGCTCACTCGATGTGAACTCCCACTGGTTTCTAGGGCTCCAGGGCTCTTCATGGGTCCCTGGTGGGTGATGTTCCTTTCAAGGGTATGTTTGGGTTGTCCTGTTTATCTGGTTCTCCATGGCATCCCTGGGACAGCCTACCACTTGGTGACTTTGCAAAAACAATAAAGCTGCAGGCAGTTCTCATGTTACCGCCCAGGCAAGCTGCTGCTCCTTACAATATGCTCTGTAGACTTGCTATGCTGGGGTAAAGAATGAATGAATCCCCTGCCCACGTGGTCTAAAACAATGGTTCTCAACCTGTGGGTCACGACCCCTTTGCGATCCAATGGCCTTTCCACAGGGGTTGACAAAAACCATCAGAAAACACAGATATTTACATTATGATTCATAACAGTAGTGAAATTACAGTTATGAAGTAGCCATGAAAACATGAGGGACCAGTAAAGGGTCCCAGCCTTAGGAAGGATGAGGCCCACTGGTCTAGAGGGTGACTGCATTCACCATCCACAGCCACTTCTCACCACTGTGACAGACAGCTGGTCTACTACAAAACCTGTCTCCAAAGAAAACCAGGTGTGGAGGTTTGCCGAAGAGTGGCAGCACAGGTTCTTTTGTGTGAATGCTTGGTCACCAGGGAGTGGTACTCCTTGGGAGAGATTAGGAGATGTAGCCTTTTGGAGGAAGTGTGTCTCCAGGGGTGGACTTAGGGGTTTCAAAAGCCCAATCCAGGCCCAGTGGTTTTCTTCTTGCCCCCTGGGGTTCCAGTTATAGAACCCCCCCCCAGCTATTTCTCTGGCACCATGCCAGCCTGCACACCAGCATGCTCCTCACTGTGCTGACAGCGGACTGAAACTCTAAGCGAGCCCCAGTGAAATGCTTTCATTTATGAGTTGCTTTGGTCATGGTGTCTCTTCACAGCAATAGAACTCGGACTAAGACAGCGGGAATGGTGGTGTCTGCTGTTAAGCCCAGAGGCAGACGCAGCTTGTGCTCTGTTCAAGGCCAGCCTGCTCTATATAAGAGTTCTGGTAAGACCAGCCTGGTCTACATAAGAGTTCTGGTCAGTCAGGGGTACAAAGCAAGTCTGTGTCTCAAAACAATAAGAAAAAAGGAAAGTTTGAGTGATCTCACTGTCTTTGCCTGGAACTGGAACTACAGACAGTTGTTAGCTGCCATGTGGGTGCTGGGAATCAAACCCGGGTCCTCTGGAAGAGCAGACGGTGCTCTTAACCGCTGAGCCATCTCTCCAGCCCCGATCTCATTGTCTTTAATCCCCAGGTCATGGAGAACATTTGAAACAGTCCTTGTGTGTCATTTCTCTGCCCTCTCTCTCACCTAAACAAGGACACTTTCCTTCCTTCCAATACCCTGTGGATTTTTGTTACGTACCCTAGCCTCTTGTCAAGGCTCCATAAAATAGCAAAGGAATAGCAGCCTAAAGAGGCACTCTTCCGAGACAGCTGGGTGAGCATGGCTCTTCCTAGGCTGCAAACACCAAATGAAGACTGCCGTGAACAGGGTCTTACCTCTGCTTTTCTCTGAGCTGTCTCAGAAGCAGACCCATAAGCTCTCCTGAGAACTCATCAAAGCCATAAGCATGGGTTCAACCAAAAGAAGATTACTTTCTTACAAAAAAAAAGAAGGAGCTGGAGAGATGGCTCAGCAGTTAGGGGCACTGACTGTTCTTCCGGAGGACCTGAGTTTGATTCCCAGCATCCACATGGCAGCTAACAACTGTCTGTAGTTCCAGGAGCTGACACCCTCACACAGTTATGCATGCAGCAAAAAATATTTTTAAAAAAAGAAAGAAAAGAAAATCGAGGCCTTTATGGTGAATCATCTCTAAGTTTGCATTTTCTGACCACAAAATGATTCCAGATAGCTGATGTCAACAAGAATTCCTGGAAAAAAGCTGTGTCTGCAGCGACCGATTGACCAATAGAACTGCAGTGAGGAGAGGTTGGAATGTTACAGGTCCTCAGATAACTACCTTATCTCAGGCTACACCCCCCCACCCCACCCCACCCCCGTGGGCCATTCCTTGCTCACCTCTGTGTCTGGTTAGCAACTAACAACCTGTGATTAATAGATTAAAAACCTCTGGAATCAATTAATTTAGTGGAACACGGGTTTTCACAATCCCAAAGCTAAGAATATCAGCAGAGCACTTGGGGCCATAGAAAAGCTTTCCTATCTGGCTGTAATGACCTCTCGGGTGCCTTGATTTATGACTCCGGTTTATAAAGCTTTAGAAGTGCTTCCACAGGGGAACATGGAATTCGAGTTAACCTAATCTTTGTTCCAGGACCACAGTCACTCAAACTTGGCTCCAGAATAAACTACCCCTTATTCTTTCTAAGGTGAGAGTGTTATGGGGGTGGGGTTGGTTTTGTTTTGTTTTTGTGTCAATAGTTGAAGCATTTGAATTGGGTTTAATTTCATTTTAAAAAAAAAAAAAGTGTAATGCTTCTTTATCGCCTCCATCCATTGCCTCCCCCACCAACCCAACACACACACAGGGTTTCTATGTCTAGCCCTGGCTGGCTGTCCTGGAACTCACTCTGTAGACCAGGCTGGCCTCCAGAGATCCACTTACTTCTGCTCCCTGAGTACTGGGATGCAAGTCATGCACCCCTATCATCCAGCATGCTGCATACTTTTAATGCCAGGACCTAAAAGAGACAGGCATATTTGAAACAATCCTGGGCTATATAGTAACTGCCAAGCCAACCAGGACCACATAGTGAGAGAGACCTGTTTGAAAATAAATAAAAATGAGGGAAGGAACAAGCAAAACAAAGTATACTGACACTTATATGTGAAGGTTCCATGGTAGGGCTGCAAGGCTCTGCCAATAAAGATGCTTCACAACACCTGATGATGTGGGTTCAAGCTCCAGGATCCCTGTAATGAGAGAGAGACCTGACACCTATAAACTGCCTTCTGATCTTACTGTGGAGCACACACACAAATAAATAAATGAAATTAAAATATTAAGATGCTGTGATAAAAAGCCGTGCTTTGTAAGCTCACCTAAAAATCATCTCCCACCATTTTCGATCAACAGCTGAGCCCACTTGCTTCCTGACCTCGTAGGTGGAACTGGGTGGGGTTTCAATTTAATGTGCTTACCTACTGCGGGCAAATCTTTAAAACAATGCTTGAGGCATTTCATCTCTCATCATTGCTCTTCTAATGCATTCTCCTAATGATAAATATTTGTCTAGTATTTGAAAACTATAAGAAAATCAAGAGAAGAAATGTTTAAGTCCAATATTTTATTTCCAGATTTTTTAAAACATTTTTAATATTTATTTTTATTTTATATAACTGTGTAAGGGTGTCAGATCTTGGACTTGCTGAAAGTTGTCAGCTACCATTTAGATGCTGGGAATCAGACTCAGGTCCTTCAGTAGAACAGCCAGTGCTCCTAACGGCTGAGCCATCTCTCCAGCCCCCATTTCCAAATTTTTAAGCTGGAAGCTGTAAAAGGCCAAGTAAGACATCTGCCCTAGTATGGGTGATATGGGATACAGGGAAGATGATGTATAATGCTGTAAACAGGTTCAGATATAAAGGTAAGAACTTGGACTACGTGAGGGGAGAATGGGGGGCGGGGGGCACTCCTGGCATCATAGGGGTAATAGTTTCTGCTGAGTGTAGCAAAACGTATAGTCTGACCTCCAGCCATTTTAACTTTTAATTATGCCTCAACCTTGTGTGTCAAAGAAAAATAGTCTTCCTTTGGGCTGGCGAGACAGCTCATTGGTTAAGAGCACTGGCTGCTCTTCCAGAGGATCCAAGCTCAATTCCCAGCATTCCCCCCCCCCCATGGCTGCTCACAACTATCTAACTCCAGCTCAGGGGATCCAGCACTCTCTTCTGGCTTTCAGGCACCAAGCACACATATGGTGCAGAGACAGAGATGTGGGCAGAACACTCAGACATAAAAAAAAGTTTTAAAACAAAGAGTATTTTTAAAACCTTAAACAGGCAGCAGCGGTGGCACACACCTTTAATCCCAGCATTTGGAAGGGAAAGAAGGCCGGATCTCAGCCAGTTCAGGACAACAACCAGGGCTACATAGAGAAACTGTCTTGAAAAAAAATAAATTAATAAAAAGAATTAGGACTAAGGCCTGTGTTGTGTGACTTCTGAGACATGGACAAACACCTATTCCTCCTGTTCCAATAACAGACCAGAAACAACATTCCACCATGAGCCAAACTAATCTCTTTCTTTAGGTTGCTTTTGCCAGGTATTTTCTCAGTCTGGGAAGAAGAGAATATAGTGAGGGCTATGGGCCTCTGAGAGACAAAGACAGACCCAAAGCAGGACACGGAACGTCCTCCTCTGGCCTCCGTGCATGCACACATGTGACCATACAATATATGCACACATACAATTGAAAACTGGGGCTGGAGAGATGGCTCAGCAGTTAAGAAGAGCACTGACTATTCTTCCGAAGGACCTGAGTTCAATTCCCAGCATCCATATGTCAGCTAACAACTCTCTGTAATTCCAAGTTCTGACGCCCTTACATAGTTATACATGCAGGCAAGACACAAATTCACATAAAATAAAAATAAATATTCAAGAAAATGTACCAAATACTGAGGATGTTTCCTGGTTAGCTAGCCTTAACTGTCAACTTTCCACACCCTAGAGTCATCTAAAAGCTCGGTGGGGTGTAATGCATACCTTTACATTCCAACACTGGGGAGGCCAAGGCAGTAGTGTACCTGTGAGTTTGAGACTAGCCGGGTTCGCACAGTGAGTTCCAAGCTAGCCAGGGTGTACATGGTGACATGGGTTTTTGTTGTTGTTGTTGTTGTTGTTGTTATGTGTGTGTGGGTTTTGTTTTGTTTTGGTTTGGGTTTTTTTGACAAAATCTCTGTAGTCTCTTGGTGATCCTGGAGCTCACTATGTAGACCAGATTAACCTTGAACTCACACTCACAGTGATCCTCCTGCCTCTGCTTCCCCAGTGCTGGAATTGAAAATATGAGCCACCACGCCAACAAAAAAACAGCCTGCCTTAAATACACACACACAAAGCAGACTAGAGGGAGGATGGGAGAAGAAAGGCTGTGTGCACGCACTTGTGCACACACACACACACACACACACACACACACACACACACACAGAATGAACAGCGCAGCCGGGTACGCTCGGAGCATTTCACACTACTAGTGTCAGCACCCAGCGGCCGCACCCACACACACACAAAAATCCCTGGAGGCTCGTCACCAGCTGTGACCTGGGCGGTGCGCTCCTGGGAGAGGCCAGGGCCCCAGGCGTCCGGTTTCCTGCCCACGCCAGTCCAACTTCCGCGCGTCTGGTGGGCAGGAGCTTGCGGGGCATCTGCTCGCTGGTCCTCTCTGGGTCCTGCCACAGCTGGGAAGAGGGACCCGTGCGCCCCGCCTCTGAGGCTCCGCCCCGTCCCGTCCCAGCTTTACTGGCCAGAGGTCCCGGGGCCCCGGAGGCGGCGGGCCGGTGTGGGCCCCCGCGATGTCGCATGGATCGGGGCTTATCCGGACCACGTGCAGCAGCGGTGGCGCGCCAGGGCCGGGCCAGCCCTCCGAGGGACTGCTGGACCGGGTGTACCCGCGCACCCAGGGCGCCCTGCTCAAAGTGGCTCAGATGGTAAGAAAAGTGGAGTGGCCTGGGGATGCGTACACGGGGCTGCACCTGGCTGGAACCCCGGGAACACCGCGGGCCGCTTTGGTGTTGTTCCCAGTGTCCCCTAGAAAGTTCCCGGAGCAGCCCTCAGGATCCCCGGCCCCTGGCTTCTCCAGCCGCCGCCCTGCGGGGTCCGGCTCGCCTCCCCACCGAAACCTGGGGTGCGAGTTCCTCTCGTCTTCCTTCCTCTTCTCCAGGCCGCGCGTGTCTCGCACCCGGGCAGGGGAGGGAGAGTACCCCGCTGTCCCCTGCCACCCCTAGGCCTCGCCCGGCTGCCCGAGAGCGGAGGGCTCGGCTTCGCTTTCTGATCAGCGCTTGGGACGGGGAGGAGCGCCGCCTTTAAGATCATTGCCCGGCCCCCTGTACTCCCCCGGGCCGCAGAGGCTCTTCCGAAAGCAGATGGTTAACTGAACTGGGAGGCCTGTGGCTGAGCAGCTTCTGGTGGTCCCTGGGAGCTAGGCAGGGTGAGGGGGCCGGTTGTTAGTGTAACCAAGGCTGCACAAAAACCTCTGGCCCGGCCAGAAGTTGCCAGGCCTGTTCCAGTTCGCTCTTTACCCACCCTTCTTTTCTCCCTTCTGGTTTGTTGTTTTCTATTTCTTTGAAATGTCTCGGTTTTCATACCTCTTCTGTTTGTGTGGTGTGTTTTGAAACTGGGTTGGACGGTTTGATTCCCCACTCACCACGGGTGGAGCGGGGAGTGGCAGTAATGTAGAAAGCTTGTGGGGACGGTTTAGGGACCCGAGTGCAAGGTCAGCCGAAACTGGGTCCTGTCTGCTAATCTGGAGCAGCCCCCCAAGGGTGGGGTGCAGGGCCAGAGCTTTCTGCCATCCATAGCCATTATTTTGGTTGCCTAGTGTGTAGAAAGGTGACTGACTGGCAGTCCCTGTGGAAAGGGAGGAAGAAGTTCTCACCTCTCTAAGGAAGGGTACCTGAATGGACCAAAATTTGGGACACAGGGGCATTTTGAAAAGAAACTAAAAAGATGTGGTGCTAAGCAGTTTTAGTTTGAGCAGAGAGGTGTGTGGGATCCAGGCTAAGGGCTTTGGTCAGCCAAACTAAATCAAAGATGTCAACTCTGATCTTTAAAAGATGGCTGTTGTCAGAGAAACTCTGGGCACAGGTGGATGAGGCCCATGGGCAGAGGTTTGGATCCCAGGCCTTTGCCTTAATCACAACTGAAGCACATGAAAAATGTCTCCACTAGCTTGTGATTTTGTTGCACAAAATTAATAATGGAGGGAAAAAACGTTAATGCTGGTCCATGAGTTTAAGGCACAAGGACACTGTGCCAGCTTGTGGGTGACAGTGAAGGGGTCTGTTCAAAATCAGAATTTAACAGAAGAATTGAACAGTGACTTCATCTGCCTGCTGCCCGTTTTCTCCTCTTAAAACCCAGGCCAGGCCTCTCCCTTTGCCGCTGCAGCTAGCTCATCAAATCCTGGGGGGGAAGCTGCCTGCTCGGGCCTCCTGTCTGGCTCCTGCTTCTACCCTGTTATTCCGGGACTGTGTTCTGACTTGGGTTCTTCTTTGTTAGAAACCTCGGGCTTATCAGTTGATGGAGAGCAGAAATGGCCACACTCACGGCCCCCTCCCGGGCCACTATCTCAGTGGCATACATACTTTCTGTTTCTCGGCTTTGTGTGACATGTTTTCAGTGTGTTGTGACCAAAAGATTTTTCAACATGTTACCTTAAGAACCACAAAGGCTGGGGTTGGAAAGATGGCTCAGTGGTTAAGAACTGGTACTTCCATTCCAGAAGACCCAAGTTTGATTCCCACACCCACTTCAGGCGGCTCCATAACTCTAACTCTAGGGAGATCTGACGCCTTTGGCTTCTAAGAGCACCTACACTTTCCTGCACCTGCCTACACTCAGATATACATACATAACTTAAAAATTAAAATCTGCAAAGGCCAGGGCTCGGACTGTAGCTCAGTTGGTTAGAGAACTTGATTAGAATGTATGAAGCGCTGTGATGGATTCCAGCATCCCGGGAATATAGTGGTTTGTTCCTTTAATCTCAGCACTCGGAACTCAGGTGGTAGGTACAGGCAAGAGAATCAGAGGTTCATGGTCATTCTTGGCTACTCAGTGAGTTCCAGGCTAGCCTGGGCTACATGAGACCTGGCAAGAGTTGGGGAACAGACTCCTGAGGGGAACTTGCTTAGGCTCCTCTGGGCCTGTCTATTCTAGAAATAAAGAAACCAGAAGAAGAAATGAGTCCTAGTGTTGTATGTCATTTATTCATGCCTGCTTCTTTCAGTCCTGTCGTTGATTTCTTTCCTCCTCCTCCTCTTTCTCCTGCTCCTCAGTGGGCTAGTGATATGATCACTGTTCTTGAGTTGAAGGAATTGTTTAAAAGCATCTTTTTCTTTGTATTGTTTTTCCAGGCAGGGTTTCTCTATGTAGCTCTGGCTGTTTTGGAAGTCCTCTGTAGAGCAGACTAGCCTTGAACTTAGAAATCAGCCTGCTCCTACCTCCTGAGTGCTGAGATTAAAGGCTCTCAATACCACACTAGGCTCTTTTTGTTTTCTTTTCTTTTTTTAAAAAGCCAGTTTTCAGTAATGTGCAGAGAATTGCGTACTGCCCACCATGAGTGTATCATCTCACTAAATGCGTTTAAGGAATGAAGTGAGTCATGTCATTGACTAGTGAGAAACCACCTGAAAGGCTCTGAGCACCTAAAGCCACACAGCCAGTGAGAACAGCCCAGGTCTGGTTTGTACAGGTGTCATCTTGCATCCCCAGAGCACACGATTCTGGCAGAGTTTGAACTTGCTAACAGTCCAGAGAAATCAAAACCACGGTGAGACAATGTCACACACGTGAAGTTGGCAGTAATAAAAAGGACAGATGACAAGTGGCTAGGATGTGGAAGGTGTAAAGAGGCTGGAACTCAGAGACAGCATGATGTAAAATGACACTGTCACTGTAAGGATGCAGGAGCTCAGTTGTGCCACCAAAGCGTGAAGACCTGAATTTGCTACACACACACACACACACACACACACACACACACACACACAAAAGAGGTGTCATGTGACCACTACTCCTGCTAGTAGCCTGGATGTGAAAATGTACATTCATGAATATATATATATTCATTTTCATGGCAGCATTCTTCGCAATAGCCAGAAGCTAGAACACCACAGACAACCCACCAAATGGTGAATGAATTAATAATAATAATCATAATAATAATAATAATAAAAACCCACTATATGTAAGTGTTATACAGCAAAAAAAAGGGGGGGGATGGGACACTGAGATAATGCAACCATACTAGAGCTTTGAGAACACTGTGCTGAGTAGGGTAGCCACCCTCCAGAAGAACACGTTCTGTGGTTCTGAGCAGTTGAAATGTTGGAAATAGGCAAATTTATAGACACAAATGAACATCAGTGAGTGCTTAGGGCTGGGCCAGTGCAGCAGTGCCGAAAGGAAGTCAGAGGTGGTGACTGTTGACGCAGAGGTCAGGGGTGATGAGTGAAACGGTTAGAAGTTGTGGTTGCTGGTTAGACAACGGTTGAGACTAGACTAAAGGCCTTAGACTTCACAGAAGACAGGAATTAAAGCCAGCCAGCCATTTGAAAAAACAGCCTTAGAAAAGCAGTTGGGGGAGCGGGCAAAGAGCATTTGGGCAACCTCCACGTATGAGAAGGAATTGGGACTTTATTTCAGGGACACCCACGGCCTGCCCAGCCTCACAGAGTGTAGGCTGATGGGCCAGTCTTCTCATGTCACCTGGGTGCCCACAAGGCCATAGCTGGAAGGGAAAGAACAGATGTAGAGGTCAGAGGACAGCATTGTGGAATCTTCTGGAAGTGGTGTGCACACCTATAATCCCAGATACTCAGGAGGTGGAGCCAGAAGGGTTCAATATCATCCTTGACTACACAGAGAGTCTAAGACCAACATGGACCACAATGGACTCTGCCTTGAGAAGGGGCATGGTGTCACACACCTTGAACTCCATAATTCCCAGCATGTGGATATCTGTGAGTTCAAGTCCAGAATGGTCTACATAGCAAGGCCAGCAAAGGCTACAAAGGAAAATACCTCAAAAAGAGCTAAATAAATAAATAAATGTTATTGTCCCTTAAATCTTTTGTAATAATAATTAAAAGTGCAATCAGGGGGCTGGAGAGATGGTTCAGAGGTTAAGGGCACTGACTGTTCTTCCAGAGGTCCTGAGTTCAATTCCCAGCAACCAAATCGTGGCTCACAACCATCTATGATGACATCTGGTACCCTCTTCTGTATGCTGTATACATAATAAATAAATTAATCTTTAAAAAAAAGAAGTGCACTCAGACCCCCTCCGAGTGGACCTGCATCCTCATTTTATACCTCCAGAAATAGAGACTCAAGGGCAGCCAGGAAACACATTACTAGGAGTCTGCCCAGTCCTGACCCCAGAACAGGGAACTACTTTCTGCTAGAGGCTAAAATAAATGTTTAAAATTGATAATAAAGCTGGAGAGAGGGCTCAGTAGTTAAAAGCACTGGCTACTCTTCTTGAGGTCCTGAGTTCAATTCCCAGCATCTACATGGCAGCTCACAACTGTCTGTAATTCCAGTTTCATGGGACTTGACACCCCTTCTGGCTTCTGTGAATACCAGGCACACATATGGTACACAGACATGCATGCAGGAGAAACCCTCATCACATGGAAGAAAAAAATAAATCTTTCTTTAAATTGATACTAAAAGTAACAATGGGCTTTATCCATCCTAATCAAAGTGATTTGTTCATTGTACATACAATCCAAATCGCAAAGAACGTGTTCTCTCCCATTCACTCCTCTGTTAGGAATAAGTAAAGCTTCTTAGGATTTTGTAGAAGATAAAGAACAACATTAGAATGCCAATGTATATATGCTATGAGAGGCTGGCTTTGGGCTTATTGAATATAATTTATTGTTCACCTACCATATGGCTTTTAAATCTTTGTGGGGTGCTAGTCTGTGGGTGTGTTTATTTCCATGTGTTTATGTGTGCAGGAGCGTGTGTGTGTGTGTGTGTGTGTGTGTGTGTGTGTGTGTGTGTGCAGGAGCGTGGTGGGGGCAGAAGTCAACCCACAGTGTCACTCCTTAGGAGCTGGCAGCCTGGTTATCTGAGCCGGGGTCCCACACTGGGACCTGGAGCTTGCTGATGAGGCTGGATGACTGGCGTGGAGCCCAGTGCTGTCAGAATGTATGGCTATTGACGTGAGTGCTATGGGTGTAAATCCACTCCATGATGGAGTGTGTGGCAAGTACTTCATCAACTGTGTCCTGGTTCCACCCCTTGACCCCTCCCCACCTTTAGACAGAGCCTCAGGTAGCCCAGACTAGCCTTAAGACTCACTATGTAACTTAGAACAACCTTGAACTCCTGAGCCTCTTGCCCCCACCTTCAGAGACCCCCCCAGCAGGCCCAGCTGCAATTCGATTTCCTTAGTGTGGTTGGCAGCCAGGCATGGAGGCACCGATTCATGTCACAGCCTCCTCTGCCTCACTTACAAGCTCCCAGGCGTCCAGGCCTGTTTGTATAAACATGGTCACGGTGCCCTTCCTGTAGAGAAATTACGGTGAGCAATGTGCCAATACTTCCTTGGGAATGATGCCACCTGCCCTCTGCAGAGAGAAATGAAGAGCTTTGCACCCCTCAGAGGTGGGTGGCATTGAACACTTTTCTAGGTTGACCTCAAATTCCCAGAGATTCGCCTGCCCCTGACTCCTGAGTACTGGCATTAGAAGTGGCACCACCGAGCCCAGACTTTTCTAGACTTTTGAAATATTTATTTCACTTACTTTGTGTGTGTTTGTGTGTGTGCACCCACAAGAATTCATGTGTGCACACGCACACATCCAAACCTGTTCTGCACATGTGGCTTTTTGTTTGTTTGTGTTTTGTTTTTTGAGATAGGTTTCCTCGGTGTAACAGTTCTGACTGTCCTGGAACTTGCTTTGTAGTGGAGGTTGGCCTTGAACTCACTGAGATCTGCTTGCCTGGAATTAAAGCACTGGAATTAAAGGCGTGCGCCGACCACTCAGCCACACATGGCTTTTTATGTGGGCTCAACTGACTTTGAGCCATCTGGCTCACACAGCTGGTGCCTCTCTCCCAGGCTGCATTTATCAACCTCCCAACCCAATTTTTAGACTTTCAATGTCTATATATTAATGGCTATCCCTTTATTGTCCACAAATTTCAAGGTGCCAAGTAGAATAATAATTATAATTGTAATAGATTTGGTGCCCGGCATTTTGGAAAAGGGACAACGACAGGTCAGTTAGTCATGCTTTGAAATGTGTCCATATTTAATTAGTGGCAACAATGACTGTAGACAGTTCTAGAAGGTAGAGACCCACAAGTAGGAAACTTTATATTCTCAAACTGCAGATCCAAAGGATTTTGTAGGCACAGCCAAATATCCCATCCCCATCTCCATATATCACACCCCCACACCACCACCACCATTACCAGGCACTCTGAAGAGCCAGCTGCTGCCATGCTGTGAACCACTGGCCAAAGGTAAGGTAACATTATCTGGAAACCATGAAGGGTGTGCGCCAGGCTGCAGGGCCACAGAGGGAAAGGGTGTGTGGTCCCCTATAGTGTCACTGGTTGGTCCCCTCGTGTGCCAATTCTCCAACAGGTTTTTTTGTTTGGTTGGTTCTTTGAGTTTGTTTTGTTTTTTAAAACTTTTCAGGGGGCCCCAGAGACCCTCCGGGTCCCTCCTAGCTATCTAGAGTGGTGCCCGGGAAACAGTGTAGTTCTTCAAATTCTGGTTGTAGAGAAGGCCTCTTCTTCCACGCCCTGGTTTTCTGCATGGCCCATGGGCAGCGCAGCTGTTTCCTCCCCGCCATCTGCCTACCGCCTGTGCTGCTGGCCAGTGTCAGCCCTGGAAGCCCCCTCTGACCTGCCAGCTGCTACTTCCCTTGTCACCAGACTGGCTCTGCAGCTTCCCGGCTGGCTGGCTACACTCCCTGAATCTCTCACAGGCCACTAAAGGGTTCATCAGGGCCGGGAGCCCCAGTGACAGCACTGGACCCCACTCCACTCTTTATGGGGCGCCTGTAGCAGCAGAGGGGCAGGCTTCAGCACACGTCAGGTGCCCTGGCTTACGCTGGCTGTCAGCAAGGCTGAGACTTGACTGTGTGCTGAGGCAGCCCACCCCATGGCTAGGAGAAATGGCCAGGTGGAGCAAGTGAGAAGGAAGCCCCTCCTTCCCCAGGGGTCAGGATGGAAGATGGAAAGCAGGAAATGAGAACCTGCAGCGGGACCTCCCAGATTTCATTCCCACCTCCCTGAGCAGCTGTCCGAAACTCTCCATCTTACTTAAAAAGAAGCAAAACCAAACAAACCTTTCCCCCTTTACAGTAAAGTGATGGCTAACTAAATAATGAAGTGGCAGGTAAGAGCTGCTGAGATGGGTGTTTTCTTGCTAAATCCCCACTTCTTAAAAGGCTGGGTCCGGGGCTGGAGAGATGGCTCAGCGGTTAAGAGCACCGTCTGCTCTTTCAAAGGACCCGGGTTCAATTCCCAGCACCCACATGGCAGCTCACAACTGTCTGTAGTTTCAGTTCCAGGCAAACACCAAAGGCAAATAAATAAAGTTTTTTTTAAAAAAAAAAAAAAAAAAGAAAAAGAAAATTGGCATTTCTTTCTGGTTTAACATCTTCTATTTCCTTTTTTTCCTTTGTCTTTGTAAATAGCAGTTCCACTATGACATGTCAAGTAGGGGATTATTTATTTAGTATTAGATTTGATGTGGATTTTCCCCTCTGTGGAGCTCTGGCTGTCCTGGCACTTACTCTGTAGTCCAGGCTAGACTCGAACTCAAGAGATCCCCTACCTCTGCCTCCTGGGCTCTAGGGTTAAAGGCTGCCACCACCACCATTACCCCCTCCCCGCCTTGATTTGGATTATTGATTAGTCTTCTGCTGGAAAAACTCCACCAGTGTCTCTATTTCTTTTAATTTTGGGCTTGCCCAAGATGACCTTGAGCTAACTGTGTAGACAAGGGTGACTTTGAACTCTTGACTTTCCTGCCTCAGCCTGCAAGTGCTGGGATTGCAGGTGTGCTGAGCACCAACCATAGCTTGAACTCCCCCCCACCACACACACACACACACTTCCACCTCCAGAGTGCTGAGATCCCGCTGGCTGTGTGAGGGGTGTGTGTGTGTGTGTGTGTGTGTGTGTGTGTGTCTGTGTCTGTGTGTGTCTGTGTGTGTCTGTGTGTCTGTTCGTGCGTGCCTGTGTGAGCTTATGCCCATCACAGTACCTAAGATTTCCTGGAACAGGAGTTACAGCTATAAGCAGTTGTGGTCTGCCATGTGGGTCCTGGGAACTGAACCCAAGTCATCTGTGTTGGTTTAAATGTTGGTTTTTTGCGCATGAATAGAATCTCAACAATGGGAATACCACACTAGAGTTTATTAGCAGGACAGCAGACAGAGATGCCGGAGAGGGAAAGAGAAAAGGGAGGAATCTTGTGTGAGCACTTTCTTTAAGAGGGCGGGTGGGCCCATGTTTGCATAGCCACACCCAGGGGCGTAGCAGCAGCTCTGCTCCATCCCAGGTGAAAGCCTAAGCAGGCCTTGGGAATGCTTACACTCTGGAACAGCTAAATGTGCTCTTTACCACTGAGCTATTTCTCTATGCCCCTGGCTGTGTAGTTTTCTTTCCCCCTTTTGGATAAACAGAAGCATGAGATAATTATGACTTTCTCTGTGTTCAAGGGGGGAAAAAAACCTATTGAATTCTGCCTCTGCACTGAACCTGGCCAGGGGCACCCAAGTCTCCCTAAGCCTGCAGCTTTTGTGTGTGGTAAGCAAGCTCCCCCAGACTAGCTCAACAGACACCCTAGGGAAATCCCAGGGAGACACACTCCTATGTAAGTCCATCCTGGGCGAGGGCAGAATTTCTGATGCTGACACCTGACATGAAAAGGGGATGGAGCATCATTCCCAGGTCACACTGTGGCAGAGATGAAAATGCAGTTAAGGGCCCCAGAGGCAGCTGCTCCTGTTTATCCCAAGGAAGGGCCTGACACATGCACTAAGAAGCCTTTAAAGGGACATCTTTGGGCTGGAGAGATGGCTCAGCGGTTAAGAGCACCTTCTGCTCTTCCAGAGGACCCGGGTTCGATTCCCAGCACCCACATGGCAGCTAACAACTGTCTGTAGTTCCAGTTCCAGGCAAAACACCAAGGCAAATAAATAAATAAATAAGTTTAAAAAAAAAAAAAAAAAAGGGACATTGCATCTTCCCAAAGGGGGAGATTCTCTCGCTCCTCACAAGTGCTGGCATTCCAGGCGTAGGCATGCACACCACCACCCAGTTGTAGGTGGAACTGGGATCAAACCCAGAAGTTCCTGCACGCTAGGCAAGCCCTCTCCTAGCTGAGCCATGTCCCCAGGCCTGTGTGGAATTTCTTTTGTTTTGTCCAGCTGAGGTTTTTCTCTGTAGTCCTGGCTGTCCTGGAAATCACTGTGTTCTAAGCTGGCCTTGAACTCGGAGATCCACCTGCCTCTGCCTCCCAAGTGCTGGGACTAAAGCCTGTGCCACATGCCTGCTTCCTGTATGGAATTTCATGAAGCGAGAACTTTTTTTGTCAGGCTAGAGAGATGACTCAGCAGTTAAGAACATGTACTTCTATCGCAGAAGACCCAAATGTAGATCCCAGCACCCACATCAAGGGGATCACTTTTATTCCCGGCCTCTCATATAGACTACCGGGTGTTCGTGAGCATTCCTATTGTACAGATGAGGCAGGCATGCAGGCAACCTGAGTATCTTGTCTGTAACCACTTGGCTTGTATTATTTGTTCTCTGCTTCCACCTTTTCCCGATGGTCCCTTCCCAAAGCTATTCTGAAGAGATTAAAATCCTGTCAGGTGTGGTGGCATACTTGTGTAATTGCAGTTCTCAGGAATTTAGGCTGAGGCAGGAAGATCCAAGTTTGAGTGCAGCCCTGGGCCACTAACAGGGCAGAAAGCAGCATCCTTTTGGACAGGGTTGTGTTCTGGGGAATGCACTTGCCATGGTTAGTGTGAGCAGTCACCCTCAGCTGGTACACATTCCTTCCCACCTCTGCTAGCAGTGGGTCCTTAGTGGGTGCCTTTGTGGATGTATGTAAGTTTTTCATATACAAGAATATGGTGTTTCACCCCTGGAATCCCAAGTGGGTGGCTGAGGTAGGAGGATTGGGGCCAACCTGAACTAGAGTGAGATCTTGTAAAAAGAGACAGAGGAAGGAGGAAGAGGAGACTGGCAGATCCTCCTGATAGTGGCATCAGAGAAAGGCTTTACTTAGTGTCCCCATGGGGCTCAAAGTGCCATTGCTAGAACATACACCCTTCCTTGGGGTTATCTGGAACCTGGAAAATATGGAGAGCTACAGCCAGTGGATTTGGAAACAGAGTTGGCTGGGAGAGCTTGTACAGCTGTTTTATGGGGGCGGGGCAATTTGGGTAGATGGAGCTAGACAAAAGTTTTGCTGGGCCTAGCCTCAGCCAACTTCATGGAGAGCCCTGGAGAGGGAGGCCTGCCACAGAGCTTGTCCCGGGGAGCCAGGAAGAGTGGTCTAGTTCTTTCTCATGGGCCACAGTGTAGAGAGGCCAGGGAAGCCCCAAGACCTCTGAGCCATACAGGTGCAGATGTCTAAGGGGAGCAAGAACAGAGATCGTGGAGGAATGAGTTAGCTGCAGCATCCCTAGCTGCTGGAGAGATGCTCTGGTGCATAGAGGGAGTCTGGGCATTTGAGCAGGAGGAAATCTGAGCTGGGGGTTGTGGATTCCCAGGTGTTCTGTGAAGCCACTGGAGCTGCCTCTTGTCTGTCTTATCCCTCCCTCTGAGGCTCTGCCAGGTGTGTCCAGGCTGCACCATGGCAGATGCCACCATATACAAAGTTCACGCCAAAGAACTGCACAACTGAGTCCCTCACACACAATCATCTAAATGTTTTTAAGTTGACAGTTTGTGTTAAGCCGTGTTCATAACTATCCTGGGGCACATGTGGCCCACTGGCCGGAAGTTGAACGCATCCTGAGGAATCTGATGCGCTGTGACTTTGCACACCTGCTGTATCTCCTGGCAGCTGTGATCTGGCTTATCTGCCATCTTCCTTAGCATCTCTCTGGACCTGCAGCCCTGGGAACAGCTGCCCGCAGGACTTCCATGTTACATTTTGCTGTCCACTGAGAGATGTGCTCTTTTGTTGTTTTTACCCAACTCTGATTTAAAATAAGAGTAGGGATCAATATTTACTGAGTGAAAAATAAAGTCGATGGGGAAGAAAATGATTTCAACAGCCTTTCCTGTTTCAATAATGTCATGGTAATAGCAATAACTGAATCAGAGTGTGGAGTGTGTGTGTGTGTGTGTTCTTAGCTGTGTGTACTGGCGAAGTGCATATTTGTGCATGTGGAAGCTAAGGACCAATCTCAGATGTGCTTAGTTGCTGTTCCCCTTTTGGCTTTTCTCTCTGAACCTGGAGTTCACCTGCCTGGCCAAGCAAGCCCCAGAGATCTGCCCATCTCCACCTCCCCAACACTGGGATGACAAGAATGGCCCATCACACCTGGCTTTTTTACACGCCGGCTCAGGTCCTCCTGTCATGCAGCAGATGCTTTACCAACTGAGCCATCTCCCTGCCCCTTTACTGTATCCACCATGTCTTTTTGGTTTGGTTTGGTTTGGTTTTTGGTTTTTTGAGACAGGGTTTCTCTGTGTAACAGCTCTAGCTGCTCTGAAACTCATTTTGTAGACCAGGCGGGCTTTGAATTCACAGAGACCCACTTGCCTCTTGTCTCCCAAGTGCTAGGATTAAAACTGTGCCTGGCACACTGTTTCATTTTTAACTCCTTCTGACAACCTAAGTCATAACCATCGACAAATATGTCCCGAAGAACAACAGTTGTGACTGCTAGAGCGAGGACATTCCCCATATCTCCTGATGTTTCACTTGGAAAATTAGACAAGCCACAGGCATGCATGAGTATGGTGCAATCCTGGTTTTGTTTCTGAGATAAAGTCTTGTTATGTTGCCCCAGTGAGCCTGGAACTCACAATCCTCCCGCCTCTCCACCTTCCGAGTGCCGAGATTACATGTGTCCCCAGCCGTGACACTGGTGTTCTAATGTTTCTCCCCAGTGTTGGTCAGGGTGTCCTGTTCACTGTGTGACACTTTGGGTGAAGGAAAGAACTCTGGGCAAGCTACATGTTGTAGTGTGAATGAGAACGGCCCCCATAGACTCATATATTTGAAGGCTTGGTACCCAGTCGGTGGAATTGTTTGGCAAGGATTAGGTGTGGCCCTGTTGGAGGAGGTGTGTCTCCAGGGATGGTCTTTAAGGTTTCAAAGGCCCACACCATTTCAGTTGGCGCATTCTCTGCCTTGTGGTTGTTATCTCAACATACATGCTCTCAGCTACTGCTCCAGTGCCTGCCTTCGGGCTGCCATGCTTCCTGCCAAGATAATCATGTGCTAAACCTCTGAAACTGTGAGCCAGCCCCCAGGTAAATGCTTTCTTTTATAAGTTGCATCCATCATGGTGTCTCCAGTTACCATCAATGGTGACAGCCATGCTCTTCTGAAGATGCAATTGCTGCAACTTTATACACAGTTGTCTTAATTCTGTAGGCAAGTTTAGCTATAATTTTTTATTCTAAACTTCTAGTTGGGGGGTGGGTAATTTAGCAGAACTTTGTGGGGAGAAATAGCTAGACTAGCAGGCATTAGCAGGGGTCTGTGTTTTCTTTTCATCTTAGCAGGACTTAAGCTGGTCTGAGGCATTTTTTGAAAATGAACCATCAGATTTTAAAATGTATTGCTGGAAGGAGAGAGAGAGACATTTTGCTCAGTGGTGTATTCCCTGGCAAGTTGCTCACACTCCCAGAAGTAGCTTTAATTAAACCCAGTGTGAGGGAAAAAGAGGAAAAAGAGAAAGGGTGTGTGGAAGTGTAGCTGAGCCCTGGAAGACCTGTGCATCACAAGAGCTGAAGAAGAAGATGAATCCTGGGCTGGAGTCTCCAGAGAAGGTTCAGCCATCCTCACTTCCACTCAGGGATGCAGATGTGGCTTCCACAACTGGAAGAGAATAAACATCTGCTGGCGTCATTGGTTACAGAAGCCAAAGACTTCGATGTGTGGCCAGATTCCAAATAGCACCAACATTGTATATTGTAGGCATCTAATATGTTCTCCTTCTGAGTGGACTTCCTTGGTTTCTGGGAATATGCCTTTCACTCAGACCCTCTGAATAGCAGTTATTTCTCAGCCCTCTTGGAGTACATTATTCCCTTTGCAAAGAATTAGCACCTTGGAATGTCTGCTAAGAACCTATATATACCAGAAAGAATATACTAGAAAACAATTCCCAGATGGCCGAGTGGTCACAGAAGATAAAAGAGTGTATTCTAAACAAGCACTGTGCTTGGCCTTGGACAGTTTCCATCCAGGTCCCTTTAAACCACTAGATGTCAGATAAACCTACATCTCACTCAACACTATGCTTGAATATCATTCTGACACCTTCTTTTAAAGATGAGCTATAGGCCTGGTGCAGCAACTGGGTAAGAGTACTTGCATACAAGCCTGGCAACAGAACCCACATAAAATCCAGACCCCATAGCACACATTTGTAGTCATAGCACTGTGCCTAGGGGACATGGGAAGCAGAGCTAACCCAGCTTACCGGTTTTTCTCTGAACTAGTTGACAGTGAGTTCAGATGTGGTGTATCAGTGTACATGTTCTAGAAAGGACCTTCTCTACATATTTCAGTCCTATTGCTAACAGGAAGTCAGTGGCACTGGTGATGTTATCTACAACCCACTAACGGCCTTCTGCAGAGTCCCAGGATCATGTGATCACATGCAGTCTCATTCAGTGGTCAGGTCTCTTCCCCTTCAGTCTAGAAGCTTTTTGGATTACAGCTGTGCACTATCATGCTTGGCTTATGTAGTGCTGGAGACTGAACTTGGACTGGGGATTTGTGCCAATGGATCTATATTCTCTGCCAGGTCTTTTTCTCCTTAAATTTTCTTCTACTTCAGCATTAGTTTCAGAAGAGGTCAATGTAAATGTATTCTTTTTTAAATATTTATTTACTTTTTTTAATGTGAATTGGTGTTTTCCTTGCATGTATAACTGTGTCACAGTGTTAGATCTTAGAATTACAGACAGTTGTTAGCTGCCTTGTGGATGCTGGGAATTGAACTCAGGTCCTCCGAAAGAACAGTCAGTGCTCTCAATCACTGAGCCATCTCTCCAGCCCAATGTATTCTATCTCTTTCTACCTGATTGTTTTGAGACAGGGTTTCACCATGTAACCTTCCTTGGAGGGCCTGGAACTCTCTGTGTAGACAAGGCTGTCCTCAGACTCGTAAAGATCTGCCTGCCTGTTTACCAAGTTATAAGATTAAAGACATGCAACTGTCACAGCCAGCCCATCTTAATTTTTTATTATTATTTATTTAATGTCTGTGTGATGGTGTCAGATCCCCTGGGACTAGAGTTACAGACAGTTCTGAGCTGCCATGTGGTGCTGGGACTTGAACCCAGGTCTTCTGGAAGAACAATCAAGGCTCTTAACTACTGAACTGTCTCTCCAGCTTCAGCCACCATATTATCTTTTGAAGCAGGGTCTTTCAGTGTCCCTGGATCTCACTAAGTCTACTAGCCTGGCTGGCTGTCAGCCCCACCTCACAGCACAGGGGTCACAGCTGTGCACATCTGTGCATGGATGTTGGGAATAGAACTCGGGTCCATTTCACTTACTGAGCCGTCTCCCTCCCCCTTCCTTTATACTGTGTTCTTGAGGAGTCTCTCCCTTCCCTTCCTTCTCCTCTTCCGTGTCTACACTTCGTCCCAATCCACATTCTCTTAGTTACTATTACCTTTACAGTAAGCCTTCAAACTGGATAGTGATCATCTGCAAAACTGTTTTGATTATTTCCATTTTACCTTCCCATGTATAAATTTTAGAATCAGTTTGTTAACATCTACAATATCTACAATATCAACACACACACACACACACACACACACACACAGCCTACAATGCTGGGTTTAGACCCAGGTTCTGTTGAACTGGCTCACCAGTGCTGGGAAAATGCACTTATTGACAATGGTGTATTTTCAGTAACTATCTCCTGATTTGCTGCTCTCAGAAGTGGTATTTGTTATCTAGGCGTCAGTGGTACACACCTTTACTCCCAGCACTCAGGAGGCAGAGGCAGGTGGATCTCTGAGTTCGAGGCCAGCCTGGTCTATAGAGCGAGTTCCAGGACACCCAGGGCTACACAGAGAAAGCCTGTCTTGAAAAGCAAAAAGGAAGTGGTACTTGTTTTTAGTGTATAAATTCAATTTTTGTTGCTCACATATAGAAATATGGTTGTTCTTGTAAAGCTGAGCTCTGCAACCTGTGCTATCCCTTATCCTCAGAAGCAGGGTCTTTCAGTGTGCCTGGATCTCACTAACTCTACTAGACTGAACTCATATTCACCCCAGAAAAGTTGAACTCTGCAACCATGCCATTGTTGAACTCACATTCATTCCAGAACCTTCTTTTTGAGTTCCATTGGATGTTTTGCAGACACGAGCATATTGCCTAAAATAAGACTGTGTGCTTCCCTTTTCAGTGTTCAGGCTCACAGCTTCAGTCAGTTATGAGCAGGGAGAAACCATCTTTTTCTTGTCACCTCCTGTCCCGAGGGGAAACCTACCATTTCTCACCACCAAGCACAGTTAGCTGCGACTGGTTTTTTTTTTTTTTTTTTTTAACTTTATTTATTTATTTATTTGCTTGGTGTTTGCCTGGAACTGGAACTACAGACAGTTGTTAGCTGCCATGTGGGTGCTGGGAATCGAACCCAGGTCCTCTGGAAGAGCAGATGGTGCTCTTAACCGCTGAGCCATCTCTCCAGCCCCAGCTGCGACTGGTTTTGACCACTCTATTCACGCTAAGGTTGGTCCTTACTTCCTAAGAGGGTTTCTGCTTTGTTTCATATCATGGATATTGAAATTTTTGCCATATGCTTTTTCTGTACATGCAATTGATCGGGACATATGGGTGCCTCTGGTGTCTGTTTCTCTAGTATGTAGATTCAAATCATTTGAAACTATTAAGCCAGCTGTGCATTCCTGAGATGCCCTGTGTTCCCGTTTCTTCTCCATTGCTGGTCTGACGTGCTAAGATGCAGTGGAGGAGCAGACACTCTGAGAGCTCCCAGCCATTCCTTCTGAGATGTTTGCACCCATGAGTTATCCAGAATCCATATCTTTCCCCCTTCTGTGACTGACTTTTTATTTTTTGGACAAGGCTTCTCTGTATAGCCCTGGCTGTCCTGGAACTAGCTCTATAGACCAGGCTGGCCTCGAACTCAGAGCTCCACCTGCCTCTGCCTCCCGATGGCTGGGATTAAAGGCATGCACCACCACTGCCCAGCTGATTTTTTTTAACTCTATCTTTTTTTACCTCTTCCTCATTTATGCCATGCTTTCGGAAAGGGAACATTCTGCAACCCAATTCTGAGACAGGAGTTAGAAGAAAGCCTTTGCTCTTGGTAGCAAGGTTCACGAAGACCTCAGCTTACCCTCGTTATGTCTTCCCCTCCTCCCCCATCACCCCCAGCTATCACCCTGAAGACAGTTGGCCCGTGTCTATGTCAGCACAGGTGGATGAGTGCAGGCACTATGGAGGACAGACCTGTAGTCAGGCTGCTCCCAGATCGTCCAGGCCAAGGATGGGGCCTTCTGTAGAGACTGAAAAGCATTCTTTGTCTTTCCCCTCTGACAGGCATTGACAGTAGCCAAGGCAGCCTCAGCGTGACCCTGCAGGCCGGTGAAAGGAGCATGTGGGGCTAGCCAAGGTCAGCCACCTCAGGTTATTTTTAACAAGTGGCCACTAAGAAGGATGGGGACCTCACTGAAGGGAGGCCTTTCCCCACACAGGACTCACCATCGACAGACACAGTGAGAACTCAGACACAGGCCAGAGAGGGTCACCTTCCACTGTGCCTGGGCACAGATGTCAGCACTCAGACCTTGGGCGAACAAAAGTATCAGGCCTCAGACCCCAGGCCCATCTTTCCTTCCTGTAAAGCAGTGGCCCTCACCCTGTGGGTCCCAATCCTTTGAGGTTATTATTCAACAACAGGGTTTCAACCCTTTCAAGGAGTTGCCTAAGACCATACGAAAACACATATACTCACATTCCGATTCACAACAGTGGCGAAATTACAGTTATGAAGTAGCAAGGAAATCAGTTTATGGTCGGGGGTCCCCACATGAGAAACTGGATCAAAGGTCCAGCATTGGAAAGTTGAGAACAGCTATTTAAGGGGTTCCCACTCCTTAGCTGCCCCTCAGAGGACCAAGGCTGCCTGCAGGACTGAGGTGGGAGACGAGCTGATTTCATTAGTGTTTGCTTTGCTGGAGCATTTGAAGCTGTTATGAAAACACCTAAGGACTCTGTAGCAGTGAGGAAGAGATGGGGAGATGCTGCTGTGACCAGACGCATGGACCCTCTTGTTTGTGTCCACAGGGCTTCCTGTATGTATCACCATGCTGCAGTCCCCCCAAAACCCTGGAGGTCTTGAGGGGGCCCTGCTGCCTGCCCCACACCTGTATCCCCTCTCCTGGCATCCCCCAGCTGTTACAGGAATTGATTCTCTCATTCCACCATGTGGGACCTGGGGTTTCGTCTCAGTCCCCAGACTTGGCAGTAAGAGCCTTCACCCTCTAAAACATCCTTCCGGGCCTCCCCTTCAGCCTCCTGTGTTCTTACTGAAGGCCTCTTCAGATCCCCATGGTGAGTGATCACACATGCTGAACAATAGTGGTTTTCCGTCTATGACCTGGGTCCTTGTGTACTTGCTTGGTCATTTTTCATCCTGGACTAATCCCTCTCCTCAGGCTGGCACAACCTTGGCTCGGGCTGCTTCAGTCTTTAAACAAGGCATCCATCCTGCAGCCTCGTTGTGGGACTCAATGGGCACACACTTCTGGCACTTGCCCAAGGCTGCATGCCAGGCCTCTTACAAGGTCTGACTAGCCTGACTGATTCTCTAAGGATTGATTTCCCATGATACTGGCCAAAGTGCCAGCCTCACCATGTGCTCTTTGTGCAAGCTTCCAGAGGGCTCTCCCAGGCTAAATAGAAGCCAGCGTGGCCTTTTAGGTGTTTGTTTTAAACTTTATCGTTGTCGTGTATATGTAAGTGTGTGCTTGGGCATGTGTTCCACAGCTCATGTTTTGGAGGTCAGAAGACAACCGGGTGGAGTCAATTCTCTTCCCACTTTTTGCATGGGTTCTGGGATGAGCCTCCATCGTCAGGCCTGTGTGCCAGGATAAGCTTCAGGCCAGTGTGGCAAGTGCACCTACCTGCTAAGCATCTCACCAGCTAGTTCTTTTTTATCTTTGTTGTTTATTCAAGACAGGGTTTCTCTGTGTAACAGCTGTCCTGGAACCTACTCTGTAGACCAAGCTGGCCTCACACTCACAGAAATCCACCTTCCTCTGCCTCCCAAGTGCTGGGATTAAAGGTGTGAGCCACTACACTGGCATAAATGTATTCTTGTTCCCTTACTAAAGGCAAGGGTAGTCTGACCTTGAAGATTAGCCAGTTCTGAAAACAGATGTATCAGTTGGCTCTGCTGCATAACAAATAGTTATAAATCTTAGCTGATTGGTAGTGGCCCATGCCTTTGAGCCCAACACTTAGGAGACAGAGGCAGGCAGATCTCTGTGAGTTTGAGGCCAGCTTGGTCTACAGAGCGGGTTCCAGGACATCTGTTTCTCAAACCACCACCCCTGAAAAAATATCTTCATGACATTCAGTAAGTACTTACTGCTGGCTGGACAAGACTATCAAAGGCCAGTCTTGAAAGTCATGAGTCTGAGCTGCTGTGAATTGGGTTGGCTGATGTCACCTCCTCTGGGCAGCCTTCAGTGGAATAATTGGAATGGCTTTATACTATCCCAGAGTCTCTAGTCTTATATCTAGCTTGGAGTATAAATTGTTGGGACATCTGGGGATGTGGCTCAGTCTGTAGAGTGTTTATCTAGTATGCTAGAAATCCTGGGTTCGATCCCCAGCACTACCTAAACCAGGCATGGTGGGACAAGCCTGTAATCTCAGCACTCTAGGAGGAGGATCAGGAGTTCAAGGTCATTCTTGGCTACTTAGTGAGTTCCAGGCTAGACTGACCTACACAAGACCCTTGTCTGAAAGGAAAAACAGAAAAGTGAGGTGAGATATACTGTCACAGCAAACAGCACACTTGCTTTCTTTCCTTTGTGGCTCTTTATTTGTTATATATTTTGTGTGCACATGTAATATGTGTGTGCTTACACACCTGACATCATGCACATGTGAGATCAAAGGACAGCCCTCTGACCTTGATTCTCTCTACCATGTGAGTCCCAAAGATTGAACTCAGAGCATCACCTTGACTACAGTTATCCACTAAGCCATCTCACGAGTCCAAGGAGAGGTCACATTTAATGTTAAGTGCAGTGTGTGAGAGAATTTGGTACTATCCTTCTCCTACAGAAGCATACATGGGAGTCTAGAGGATGCTAGCAGCTAGTATCTCTTCTTACTATTCCTGAGTGTCACCAGCAGCTCCATCTGCCCATAGCAGAGCTCAGTACTACAGGCCTGGGTGCCTAGCTCCAGGCAGCAGATCATTCAAGACTCTCACCCACCAGGGCTGTGGCCCAGAGACAGGGATTCACCACGCTGTACACTGGTCCCTGACATGAGGCTGTCTTGTCATCCTCAGGACAAGGTTCTTAGCCCACACCCATAGTGTCTCTGGCCACGAGACGCCATCAGATGGAACCCCAGGGTGCAGGTGGCATCCTCACTTGTGCCCATCTCCTTTGAGAAGAGACTTTAGCCCTTTGAGTATGAGTCAAACACAAAGCCCACAACAGCTCATGTTACTTTCAAAACATGCCAAGTATGTTTTTGTTGTTGTTTTATTTGTATTTTGTTTTATTTTCTATTGTTTGTTTGTCTGTTTGTTTTGAGATGGAGTCTCTATGTAGCTCTGGTTGGCTTGGAACTTGCTATGGAGACCAAGCTGGCCTTGAACTCTTAGAGATCTGTCTGCCTCTGCCTGCATCACCATAAACCAGGGCCTGTTTTAAAAGTGCCTGTTCCAGGCTGGAGAGATGGCTCAGCAGTTAAGGGCACCTACTGCTCTATCAGAGGAGACAGGTTTGGTTCTCAGCCTCGTGTTACTCATGACCATCAGTAACTCCAGCTCCAGGAGATCCAATGCCTCTGGCTTCCTCAGTCACCTGCACCCAAGTACACATACCCACACGCAGACACATATTCCTACACATGATTAAAACTAATAAAATAAACCTCTGGGGGTGGAGAGATGACTCAGCAGTTAAGAGAACTGGCTGTTCTCCCAGAGGACCTGGGTTCAATTTCCAGCACCCACATGGCAGTGCACAACTGTCTGTAACTCCTGTTCCAGGAAAATTTGACATCCTCATAAAGAAATACAGGCAGGCAAAATATCAGTGCATATAAAATACAAATAAATTATTAATAAATAAATAAGTCTCTTAAAAGTGGCTATTTCTGGCCTAGGGAGTTGGATTTCTTCCCCAGCACCACATAAACCTGGCACATGCCTGTAACCTCAGTCCAGGAGATGGACCGAGGAGAACCAGACATTCAGTCATCTTCATTCATAGGGAACTTGAGGACAGCTGGGATACTGAGACTCTGTCTCAAAAACAAACCAACCAGCAAGATGGTGCAGCATGTGAAAGCTCTTACAGCCACGCCTGAGCCCCAGAACTCATGGCACAGGGAGAGAAATGACCTCTGACACTGTCCTCTGACCCACACACTTGTACTGTACCATTGGTTCACACCCATACTCATCACACCTACGAAGTGGGACGTCTGCTCAGTGTGGGAGGCACCATTCCGGGTTGGATCCTGGACTGTATGAATGGAGACTGGAGCTGAATCCCTCGACTTCCTGATTGGGAATGAGATGTGAGCAACTGCTTGGAGATCCTGCTGCACTAAGTTCCCTGCCATGAAGGGATCCCACAGAACTCTGAGCCACACTGTCTTAGTTAAGAGTTTTATATTATAAAGGAAAACATTTAACTGGAGCTTGCTACAGTTCAGAGGTTCAGTACATTATCGTCATGGTAGGACATTATAGTATGTGGTTTTTGGCCTGTCTGGCTGCTGGTCTAGACTCCTAGCCCCACGGTCTGGACCTGCTGCTTAGCCCCCCAACAATGACTTAGCATATTATTTAATAAGCATATTAACTTTATATTGTTTGGCCTATGGTTTAGGCATATTGTTAGCCAGCTCTTGTATCTTAATTCAACTCATTTCCATTAATCTGTCTTGGTGGGGCTTACCTGTGTTACTTTACATGTTGATTCTCGGGTCGCTGGATGGTGTCTCTCCTGACTCCGCCCTCCTTCCCCTATCTATGCTCTGATTTCCCCGCCTACTTCTAAGATGTCTGCCATAGGCCAAAACAGTCTCTTTATTAAAAAAATGATATTCGGGGCTGGAGAGATGGCTCAGAGGTTAAGAGCTCTGGTTGTTCTTCCTGAGGTCCTGAGTTCAATTCCCAGCAACCACATGGTGGCTCACAACCATCTATGATGACATCTGGTGCCCTCTTCTATATACTGTATACATAATAAATAAATAAATAAATCTTTAAAAAAATGATATTCACAACATATGAAAAGACATTCCATGGGGGCTGGAGAGATGGCTCAGAGGTTAAGAGTACTGACTGTTCTTCCCGAGGTTCTGAGTTCAATTCCCAGCAACCACATGGTGGCTTACAATCAACCAGATCTTGAGATTTGGTGCCCTCTTCTGGCACACAGACCTAGTGGAGGCAGAATGTTGTATACATAATAAATAAATCTATAAAAAAGAAAGAAAGAAAAGACATCCCACATCAGAACATGGCGTTGTGCAGGCAGACATCGTGCAGGAGAGGTAACTGAGAGTTTTACATCTTGTGCAGGAGGGGAACTGAAATACTGGGCGTGGCTTGAGGCTATGAGAACTCAACCCCCACCACCACCACCCGCTCCCACAGTGACCACACCTCCTTCAACAGAGCCACACCTCCTCCAACAGAACCACACTTCCCAATAGTGCCACTCCCCATGAGCTAGAGGGCCATACCACCCAGCCTTTAAGCCGTTTGTGTCAGGGTATTGTTGTCTGTTTCCTTTTTTTTTTTTTTCTGTTTTTGTTTTGGCTTTTCCAGACAGGATTCTGTGTCTCTGGTGGCCCTGGCTGTCCTGGAACTCACTCTGTGGACCAGGCTGGCTTTAATGTCACAGAGCTCCACCTGCCTCTGCCGGCTGAGAGCGAGGATTCTAGGTGTGAGCCACCCCCTCCCAGCTCTGGTCACTGCTCTTTGGAACCATTCTGATTACTCTATTTGCTTGTTTATTTATTACAGGTCCTCTGGCCTCCACTTCTGTGAGTCAGTTCCCCTTCACCATGTGGGTCCCAGGGACCAATTCGGCCATCGGGCCTTTAATACCTTGATGCTCTGTTGCTCTTTTATTGATTTTGTGTTAAGACAGGGTCAGCCTAAAGCTGACCCTGACTCACTATGCAGCCCAGGCTGCCCTCAAAATCTTAGCAATCTCCTCAGCCTCCAAAGAGCCTGGGTAACCGGTAGTGGCTTGTTTTTTTTCTACCAGTTAGGATAATTGACTCCGTAGACAGAACAGAAATTTCTTGGAGCCACCAGTCCACAGTGAAGTCTGAGAAAGCTAGATTCTCTCGAAGAAGGGCACGTGTGGCAGAGCAGGGGGCTGGGAAGACGGCATTCAGTAAAGTGTTAGCCAGGCAAGCCTGAGTCTGGATCCCAGCATACACCATATGAAAAGCCGAGCATGGACACAGTCTCTGGGGCTTGCTGCCAGCCAATCTAGCTGAACTGGGGAGCAAGTTCAGTAAGAGACCCTGTCACAAAAACTATGGTGAAGTGCAATAGAGAATATGGGCGTTAACCTCCGGCTCCACACATATATACACACACATACATGTGCACATGTGTGTATGTGTGTGTGGACACTGATTCAAATATTACTGCCTATAAGCTGAGCTAGCTAGACTAATTAGTGACCCATTGTCTCTCCATTTCCCTATATGAAACAAAGGATAATTTTTATCTACCTGGCAGAGGATCCTGAATGCTTCAGTTGGATCATGTGTGCCACAGGTCAGTCAATAATAGCTTGCTGTCCACTGATAAGGGCCATGGATCAGTTGCTATCTTTGCCATCTGAAAAAGCTGAATATTAGTTTTAGCTGATACAGAAGCCCTGGCTCCCCTGAATATATTTTTAAAACCTGTGTTATGGGAAAGCAAATTCTTACCTCTCAGCCAGTTTGTGTGGGAATAACCTGGATTGTACCAGTGTATCAATTCAGGCTTGACACAGGGGCAGCTCAGCTGGTGTCCTGTTTGTCCCCCTATTCCTGGTACCAACATCTCCCTCTCTGCCTCAGGTCACCCTCCTGATTGCCTTCATCTGTGTGCGAAGCTCCCCCCGGATCGACTATGGCGCCTACAGCTTCTTTGAAGTCGTCACCATCTGCGACCTGATAATGATTCTCATCTTTTACCTGGTCCACCTCTTCCGCTTCTACCGTGCGCTCACCTGCATCAGCTGGCCCCTGTCGGTAAGAGGGAGAGTGGTCCCAGTATCAGCATGCCAGAGTTGGGACATGGGTTAGATACGGCTGCTTAGACCCTGGCTCTTTAGTGCCTGGTACTGCCTCCTAAAGCCAGTTCTCAATCTCACTTCCCAGCATTAGAAGGCTGAGGCTTCCTTTCGGCATTTATCTGTTGTGTGTGTAGAACGTAGGGCAAACCTCGATGGAAGGAGCTGGTGAGGATGGTGAGTGTGTATGCTGTTAAGAGAGTTGAATGGTAACACTTGGGGCAGAAACTGAGAAGATAATCCAGAGGATCTGTTTCGAAGACAGCATCTTACTGTGTAGGCTGGGCTGGCCTCAAACTCACCGAGATTCTCCTGCCTCTGCCTCCAGAGTTAAAACTACCACACCTGGAAAATAAACTTCATTTGGTGCCTTGATTTGTATCTGAGCATAAATGCACTCCTTCGTCAGTGCTAAGAGGGACCTAGCGGATTCCTTAGGATCCAACATGTACCAGATCACATCATCCACAAACGTCGATGGCTCACTGATCACGTAATCCACAAACATTGATGGCTCACTCCTGGCTAATCTAGATGCTGATCAGAGTTGTTAAACATTGACTAGAAGTGACAAGAGCAGGTGTCACACATGACCTTTTTTGTGATCTCTGTAAGGAAGCATTGTGTCTTCCATGTTGAATATGAGGCTGAGTATGAGTTTTTATAGATATCTGTCATCAGATTGAGAATCTAATCTGTTGAGTGTTTTGGGTTTTTTGTGCTGGACCATGGTGCTTTTGGCCTTTAGGTTTTTGAGAGCATTTTATTGTTGCTTGTTCTGCTTTGTTTTATGCTGGATTAAACCAGGGGTCAGAGGAAATTGATCTTGGGAACCGGGCAGTTCTCAGTGAACTCCAGTGCTGTGGCTCCTGCATGCCCAGCATCCTTTCTTTCCAGCGTGGCTCTTCCAGGCCCCGATTTCTACACTGGGCAGTTCTTCGGGTCTTGGTCTTCAAAGGGAAAGAAGTATGGCTGTGTCTGTCTCGCTGCACCAGAGTGAGCTCTCTAGTCACACCTTTTCTTTCTTTTGCCCCGGCTTCCAGGAACTTCTGCACTATTTAATCGGAACCCTGCTTCTGCTCATCGCTTCCATTGTGGCGGCCTCCAAGAGTTACAACCAGAGCGGCCTGGTAGCGGGAGCGGTGAGATGTTTTTAGCAACCAATTCAGATTTCAGTTCCTTTCTTCTGATAAGGGTCAGGAAAGGGGTTGATTTGGGGGTCTTTCTTAGAATCTACACCTACCTCAAACCAGCCAGCCACTCTCTCCAAAGAGCCTGACACTTGGGCTCATGTCAGAGGGTCTGAGAATGTAGTCTAAAGGACTGTTGACAAATGTATACAGCTACAGTAGTAGTTGACCTACTCTTTACAGCCTGTCTCTGGGCCTATCTCCCTTACAGCCATTGATTAAATTGGAGCAACAGGTTTTCAACCACCATACCTACTCTGAGCATATATTCATGGCAGAGAATTATTTGGGCATCTCTTTTGCTTCTAGAGGGAAGGGTATTGTGATCAATTAGTAATGTCTGCTGTGAGTCCTTTGTCTTTTCTTTGAGGTCTCACTGAGTAGCTCAGGCTAGCCTAGAATGCACTGTTTAGCCCAGAGTGGCCTAGAATACACTATGTAGCCTAAACTGGCCTTAGACTTACAGGGAACTCTGTAAGTCTGCCTCTCTTTATCTCCTTCTGAGTACTAGGGTCATAGGCATGCTGCTCAAACCTAGCACTAGATGCCCCATTGGGGTCTGGATTCTCTAATGTCACTAACTTTCTTGGGTAACCTCTGAATCCCACTACAAACATCACCAGAATTCTCCAGACCATGGCCTGTTTTCCAGTTTGCCCGGACTTTCCCACAGACAGACTCTGCTCAGGTCCACACAGTGGGGTCAAGACACCACTACAGAGGGGTGGCCAAGCCTGTAAACAGTGCTGCCCCAGTGGACCTTCAACAGTGATCCATGTGACCTCTGAGCAGACAGGGGGCTGCCACCTGCAGGTTAGTACCTGCTTGACAATAGTCCATGATGGGGAAGAGTCCAAGAATCCACCCGCCCCCAACCACCACACACACACACACACACACACACACACACACACACACTGTTTCAGGGCACATACGGAGGGATTCCCACTGGGTTTTATAATTAGGTCACACATAAACTGTGTCAGCCCCAGTAGCTAACATTATCACAACACAGGGAAGCCAGAAAAATAAAACAAAATGAGGTCCCTGTTGACCTCTAGCTTAGACGAGGAGGTCAGGGCCCATGTGACAATTAGCAAACAAACAAGGCACTGTGATGCAGACTGGTGTTCTTTAGGGACGGAATAATAAACTGTTCAATTATGCAGTGCGGACAGTTGGGGACTGGGCAGTAGTACTGTGCTAATTGTTCAAAAGAGACAATGGGAGGCAAGGCCTGGCTCTGTTGGCTAATTACGTGGCTCAGACAAGCTATACAAGGAGAGCTAAGGAGAAAGCTTTTGGGGCACAGGCTTCTGGGAACACCCAGATACTCTACCAATGAGCTAGTCCCGGAAATAACACGGAACCTTTTTGGAAATCTACCCTTTGTTCCTGGACACACCTGTCCAATGTCAGCTGCTGACCAGTGTCAGCACCAGTGAGAACATGGCGACTGAGGCCGTTATGTGGGTCTGAGGACACAGTGGCCACAAGCTAGCAAGGCATGAGTCCTGGAGTCCTTTACCCAGGGGCAGACCCTGTCCCTGACACCTCTCCTGGTTTAGCTGTGAAATGGGAAGGGTAGAGGTGGAGCACCGTCCCTACCTTGGGGGATTGTAGGTTCAAAGAGTCAGCTGCCTGAAGGCTTCAAAACCCGGCAGATGTGTAGGTACTCCTCAGTGGCTACTGGAGGGTGTCACAAGGAGGGTACATGGCCTCCAGCTTCCCAAGACACCAGGACCATGATTATTCTCTCTCAACCATCTTTGAGAAGCCTATTAGGTCCTGTTCAACCCTCCTCAAACCCAGCACTAGATGAGCCCCAGAAAGGGTAGGAGCCTGACCTAGCTTCCTTTACTGTTACTATTTAAATATGTGCAGACAAAAGCTGAACTCAGCTTAAAGCTGGCAGAGACCAGAAGCCATTACCAATGAAACCCAATGAGGCTAGTCATATAATCTGTTGGAACATTCCAATTTTTAAATCCAAATTAAAATTTACAATACCACCTCTTTCATTTTTATTGGTCCTGGATCGGCCCAGTGGCTTGGTCCCAGCTAGGTTGTAAATATAAACTCAAGTCAGGTCCTTAAAGTTACCTAAAGACAAGGCCAGAGACCTGGCTCTGGGACTGACTAGAGGGTCAGAAGCCTGAGACTAGATCTTTCTGAACTTATATCCTCCGCAACTGAGTGGTAACCAGCTGGCTCCCCAGTTTTCTTCCTGGGACATGGAAGGAAACCAGACAGGCCCCGTGGCGTCAGCTGCCTTTCTTCTCCCTCTGTAGATATTTGGGTTCCTGGCCAGCTTCCTCTGCTTGGCAAGCCTGTGGCTCTCCTACAAGATCACCTGCATAACCCAGTCAACAGGTAAGGTCCGGCATCAGATACAGGGCACACAGCATGGGAGGTTGGTTTTGGGCTTAGCAATAGGGAATGTCCTTGGTACCAAGGGCCAAAGTACAGTTGGAGGGCAGGGCACAGAAAACGGAAGGGCGGAACCCAAGGACCCTGTCTGCCTTCTTACCTATTTCTACATGCCCAGGGATACATTCTAGGATGCTCTGTGTCTGACCAAGTATGACCTTGAATTCCTGACCCCCTTGCCTCTACCTCCCACGTGCTGAGATTATATAAGCATTTTTTGCAGTAAGTTTCCTATAGCAATAATAAAACTCAGAACTCATACAAAATGTAGACTAAGTTTTTATTGTTTTGCTTTTTTCTTAAGCAAAGTCTCATTATGAAGCTCAGGGTAGGTTTGAACCTGCAATCTTCCAGCTCCAGCCTCCAAAGTCATGGGATTACAGGTGTGTGACACCAAGCCCAGCACTCAGAAGTAGGGCCTGATCCTTTCTAGTATTTCCTTCTGAAAACAACAACAACAACAACAAAAGTGCAAATAAGCATATATAAAGAGAACCAGGAAAGGGCATGGTAGTGTTTAATTTTAGTCCCAACACTGGGAAGCAGAGGCAGGAGGACCTCTGTGAGTGCCAGGCCAGGGCTACAAAGTGAGATCCTGTCTCCAAACATGGAACCACACTGGCCATCTTCTCACTGTGCTAGACATTCTCCTGGTGCCATTAGGAATTCTCAATCTTTATTGTATTTTTCAGTGGTGGGGTCACTTGCCATTTTTCCTACTCAGCTTTTTAGGATTTTGACTTTAATTTTTTTTTTGTTACTAAATACTGCTATAATGAGTGTCCTTACATACTAACTCTGACATACGTCCTTAATGGTTTTTATCCTTAATTTCTTGTAGGCTGGGGTGGGAATTAGCCAGTGTCTACCTGTATAGCCCAATCTGGCTTAGAACTTGCCAATCCTCTTGCCTCAGTTTCTCAAGTGCTAGGTTTACAAGCGTGCACCACCATATGAAGTAAACTGTGTCCTTAAAAACTGACTGAAATCGTGAGGCTGGTCAACACCTGTGATCCCTGTAGTGGAGGCTGAAACAGGAAAACCATCAAGGAGCATACTTTATGATTTTATCTCAAAGCACAAAGGCACTAGTAGATTTCAAAAAGCCCAAACCAACAATACTGCTTTGATTCATTTACTCTTTTCTTCAAGCCATAACTTTCTCTCCTTCTTTTTAAGATTTTAAAGGTGGTGGTGGGTCCCTGTGAGTGTGTGAATGTAGGTGCCTTCAGAGGGCAGAAGAGGGTATTTGATCCCCTGGAACTGGATCAGTCTTTAGAAACATAGTTAGAGGGCTGGAGTTGTTCAGTCAGTAAAATGCTAGTAATGCAGGCATGAAAACCAGAATTCAGATCACTAGTACTCAAAGTAAAAAGATAGTGGCATCCATCTGTAATCCCAGCACTGAGGTGCAGACAGACAGACACCTACAGCTTCCTGGCTAGACACCCCAGTCCTAGACAGTGAGTGCCAGGTTCAGCAAACAACCATGTCTCAAAAAATAAGCTGGAGAGCAACAGAGGAAGATGCCTGACCTTGATCTTCCTCTCTTCCTCCTTCCCCTGCATGCATGCACATACACTCTATTTGGAGCCCGGATGTGTGGAGCAGAAGCCCGTGTCTTCGGGCTGATTTCTGTTCATGGCATGGTGACCTAACTTTCTATTTCTCTCTCAAGATGCATCTGCCTGACAAGACTATAGCTCCTGGTCCCCTCAAAAGGATCTGCAGGATGGAGACTCATCCCAGGAGGACTCCAGGCATGGATGTAGAGTGCTCAAGTAAAAAGGCCAGTACCTTCCCTGGCTTTTTCAAACAGCTACAGCCTCCTTCCAGTCTGCCACAGAGAACATTCCTCCATTGTGGGCTCTTAGCACCACTCAGGTACCAAGGACTGCACTGGTCACAGTGGAGAGACTTCTGGACCAGCCTGCATAGATGCAACTTTTTTAGCACACTCCTCAGGACCAAGACTATCCAGAATCCTCACAGAAGCAGCGGACCCTAATTTATCTGGCCTGTCAATCTGGTCTTGAAGAGCCTCTGTTCTAAGTGAGGAGCCAGCAGAAACACTATGTGGCCACTGTGTTTCTCTGGCGCCTGTCTCTGCCTTTGTCATGGTGTGTGTGTGGGGGGGGCGGGTTTAATAAAACATCAGTCAATTGCATCAGGATTTCTTATTGAATGGGATGTCTGTAACACCAGGTTTTTCTATGCCAGTTTGTGCCTATTACACATTCAACCCCCTTGCTCTGTATATATACTTCATGCTCACTGCCATATCTCCCCCTTTATTCCTCCCAGGCTGGCTTCAAACTAAACTGTAGCTGAGGATGACCTTGAACTCATGATTCCCTTGCCTCTACCTCCTCAGTGCTGAGATTACAGGTACGTGCCGGGATATCCAGCTTTATGTGGTGCTGAACCCAGGGTGCCATGCACATTAGGCAGCCACTTTACCAACAGAGCTACATTCCCAGCCAAACACACCCTCCCCATAATTTTGGTAGAATCTTATGAAGTCTGAGTTGACCTTAAATTTACTTTGTAGGTAAAGGTGACCTTTGAACTCCAGTCTTTCAGCCTCCACCTCCCAAATACTGAGATTCTAGCTGTGTACCACCACATCCAGCTTTGACTTTTAATTTCCTGGACCTTAAATTACCTTCCAGTTAGGACATGGGATCTGGTGTAATTTTCAAGAGTACAGTGGGACAATGTGAACACAGGACTGAATCCTTATATGGTAATGCTGAGCATTGGTGGTGCACTCCTTTAATCCCATCACTCAGGAAGCAGAGTGGTTAGATCTCTGTGAGTTCGAGGCCAGCCTGATCTACAGAGTGAATTCTAGGACAGCCAAGGCTAAACAAAGAAACCTTGTCTTGGAAAACCAAAAAAGAAAAAAGAATTTGGTGAGTTCCCTGGAAGCATTCGTTACATGTGGCAGGAACACCAAGGAGGGCTGAGAGTAGTGGGTCATGACAGCGCAGGCTGAGTGTGTTTTAGTGGCCATTATGCTGTGGGCCAGCAAGCTGATGCAGAGGAGCAACACTGGAACCCAGCCCTCGATCACAAGGTGCTCTGTGTGTGCTGACCAGCGCCATCCAAGAAAACAGAGATGTGTTGCAAAGGAGGAACCTTCTAAAACTTTGTGACGAGACCATGCAGGTTAGAGCTGGCTAGAATGGTGAGATCCCAGGCCCCAGACACACCCACAACCAAGATGTGCTCTTTTGCATCTGGGAAGCACTGCTGAACTGGAAGAGCCCTTTCTGGGTACGAGTCTGAGGAATGCATCACTAGGAGAGAAGGAGCGGAGAAGTATGGCCAAGCAGCAGCTTTTTGAAGTGACCTATTATTGGCCATCACTGGATCCCAGGCCACCTCCCAGGCATGGTAGCCCATACCTGCAATCCCAGCACTGTGGAGGGTGGAGGCAGGATGATCACGATCAAGGTTATCATCTGCTTCATATAAAGTTCAATGCCACCCTAGGCTACATGAGCTCCTGTCTCAATTAAAAAACAAAATGAAAGCAGACAAAAACAGCAACAGAACAAGAGGCATGAGGTAGCACACATCTTTAATTCTAGAACTTGTGAGGTAGAGATGGGGAGCCTCTATGAGTTCAAGGCCAGCCTGGTCTACACAGCACATGCCATTGGAGCCAAGGCTATGAAACAATGAACAAAGAGAACATTTCCCGGCCTCCTGCTGGTTCACCTTCAAACTACTGCCTAGACACAGCGAGGCAGGGCCAAGTGTGCCTGTAAGAGGGGGAAGGAAAGAAAGTGAGCTTCCCAGGGGAGATCAGGGAAGCTGCAGCCCACCCAGTCTTTCCCCGCAGCCCCAGGTCATGGCTGCACTGCCTATCCTTCACTTCAGTCCACAGTTTCTGAGCCTCTGGGCCCTGAAAGGAGAAATGAAGCTGTCTGCTCAGAGAGGCTTCTGGAAACTGGCTGCCTTTGAGGCCCTTCAGGGAAGGTGCCAACCCTGGACAGATTGGCAGTAGGCTTGCAGGCCCAAGAAGGGAGCCAGAGGACATGAGATTGACGACAGTGCCAATGGCTGACACCAGCCTGGCTGTCCCCTGAGCCTGGAAGGGACAGGAGAGTCCACCAGCTACTTAGGAGAAATTGAGACCCAGAGTCTGCTCACACCGAGGGCTCAAGGTGTCTGCTAACATGAGAAACCAACTTCTACACGTTTAGCAACTCTTTGAGGCCCTGCTCGACACTACCACCCCCTTTTCTGGTGGCTGAGTCATGTCCTGTTAACTGGAAGAGGCACTGCAGGGCTGCAGACACGCGGTGCACATATGAAGCATGTGTTACCTAGGGCTAGAGGGCCGGCTCAGTACTTAAGAGCACTGACTGCTCTTGCAGAAGACCTGGTTCCACTCCCAGCATGCACATGGTGGCTCACAGTCACCTATAACTCCAGTTTCTTCTGGGGAATCCAATGCCCTCCTCTGGATTCTTCGGACACCTCACGAATGTGGTGCAGACATACATGCAGGCAAACACTCACACACAAAATAAAAAGTCTTAATGAAAGAATAACGTGTTCTTACCACCTTACCTTACTGTTCATGTAGCCAGCCACCAGTAGCAAACACCAATGGTGCAAACCTCTCCATGGGTACCCTACCCTGTCCAGGCTTTGAGGGATGCTGGCCTCCACATGGCCTCCCCGTACCAGGATGAAACACAGCTGTGGAAATCCTCCACTCCTTCCCAAGCTTCTCAAGGCAGTCCAGCACAGACACACATCTGCAGCACCTCCCTTCACTGGGCAGCACCTCAGGTAGAGCCCCGTGTTATTTTCCTCCTCCTCCTCCTCCTCCTATTTCTCTCTCTCTGTCTCTCTCTCTGTGTGTGTGTGTGTGTGTGTGTGTGTGTGTGTGTGTGTGTGTCTCCCTCTCCCTAATTATAAAGATGGGGTCTCTATAGCCCAGGCTAACCTTGAACTCCATACATAGGATGCCTTGAACTGCTGACCTTCCTGCCTCCGTGTCCCAGACGCTGGAGTTACAAGTGTGAACCACACACAGGTCCCTCTGTTCTCATCAACCAGCTTTACAATAAGTTGATGTTGTGTGTATTAGTCATGGATGTTTGTGCCAAATTTCCTACTCTAAATAACATTTTCGTGAATAAATTGGAATGAAAAGAGGATTTTTTTTCTATTAAAAAAGGGTAAGTTTAGTGCTAGAGGTGTAGCTCAATTGGTAGAGCGCTCACCCCGCATGCAGGAAACCCTCTGCATGAGCACACTATGGTGGTGCAAGCCTATCATTCTAGCAAGGCAGAGGTGGAGGGAGGCTGGAGGATCAGGAGTCCAAACAAAGTCAGGCGGGGATAGGAGAGCCCTTATCAAAAACAAAACAAAGGCAGGTGTGGTGTAAGCCCTCTATTTGTGTTCAGGATGCTGACTGGGACAGGAGGCTGACAAGTGTCAGGCTAGCATGAACTACATAGTGAGAAAAAAGAAAAAAGAAAAAAAAGTTTTTAAACAGTTTTTTCAAGTTTGTAAGCCTCCTGGATGAAAGACGCTGCTAGGCTTACCCTGAGCACCGGCTGATGGCAAGAGCAGCCAGCTCCAAGAGGGTTTCCCTCTCAAAGTGCTTGCTGCCTCCTGGGAAGCTGGGACAATCGGTGGGTTCCTTCTGTGTCTGAAAAACTGCAACAAATACTCGCCACATACACTTGGACCAAAAAAAGGAACACCAGAGGAGAAGCGCTGTCTAGATTAGTCAGGGTTCTCTAAGCCTGGGCAGACCCTGCCTGCTGGGCGATTTGCTCCGGAAGTGGCAGCTGGCCCAAGGCTGCCACCTGCCAGCTGCTCACTGCTGCCAGCTGCCCTAGTGACCCAGAAAATTGGAAATCTGGGTTTTCTAGCTAAGCATCTCCCGATCTGGAAACATTGTCAAAGAAACCTTCTAGAAATGGTTAACTAAGGTTAACCAAAACCTGTCTGGGGGCAGATGCTGCCCGCTGGTGACCGCGCGAGTGTCCGGGCAGCTCTGGATAAAGTGGGGAAGTGAAGCTGAGGTCCGCAGACCTGCCAGCTCTTTCCTCTCACAGCTGCGCAGGGCGGAGGCCTCTCGTGGGACCCTGGGTCCCTTGCCGCAGCTGTGCAGGCATGCAACAGCCTCTCCTCCAGCTGCAGAAAGGAAACTTAATGCGGAGGTGGAGGCTAAGGCTCGCTCCCACTCGTGCAGCGCGCGCCCCCTGGCGGCCAGCGGGTTGCACTGCCGCCACCGCTGCGTCAGAGCAGGCTGAGACGTAAAGCGGCAATTCTTACCTCAATTTCAGACACGCTAACCACTGGTCCACATCTGGTCTCTTCCACTCTTCCCCCTTCCCCCTTCTTCTTTCACATTAGTTCTTTACTATGTAGAATCAAAAAACAGCCAACTATACTATAACTACTTTGTATTAGGGTTCTCCAGAGGAACAGAACTGATAGAACACACACACACACACACACACACACACACACACACACACACACACACCATGATTAACTGCCAATCTCCACACAGTTGCTTTTCTTATGCTGGTCCCACTGGGGCTGTATTGCACCCTGAAAGTGCATGAGACATGAGTTCATATGTCAGTGGGGACAGCACTGTGCAACCCTTGGTGACTTCATTCAGCTGTCATTATGCAACATATATTTTTCATTCTACTGGCCTGACACCACACACCTTCTCTCCCACACCCTTAGTTATTGTTACTTTTTAAGATAGGGTCTTAGGCGGCAGGTGGATCTCTGTAAGTTTGAGGTCAGCCTGGTCTACATAGTGATTTCTAGGACAGCCAGAGAGAGCTACATAATGAGACCGTGTCTTAAGGGGGAAAGAAAAAGATGGATTTCACTCTGCACCCAAGGCTGTCTTAGAACTCTGCTTAATCAGAGGATGCTGGCCTTCAACTCATAATGATCCTCCTTGTCTCAGCCTCTAAAATTCTGATATTTTAAGTGTACATCACCATGTTGGGATCTCCTTCTCCTATCTCTGTTTTTTTTTTAAAAAAAATATATTTATTTATTATGTATACAGTATACAGAAGAGGGTACCAGATGTCATCATAGATGGTTGTGAGCCACAATGTGGTTGCTGGGAATTGAACTCGGGACCTCTGGAAGAACAGTCAGTGCTCTTAATCTCTGACCCATCTCTCCAGCCCCCTCTGTCTTATTTTTTAAAGATTTATTATTTTATTTTATGTGTATGAGTGTTTTGCTTGCATGCAGGAGTACGCACCTGCATGCATGTAGCCTGCAGAGGCCAGGACAGGATGTCAAATGGCCAGGAACTAAAGTAACAGACAGCAGTGAGGCGCCATGTGAGTGGAGGCATGCTTGTCAGCCCATCACTGGGGGGTGGAAGCACAAGTTATCAGAAGTTCGAGTTAATTCTACTACTTAATGAGCTCACTCCAGGCTAGCCTGGGATACATGAGACCCTGCCTCAAAATAAACAACATAAAAGTAGTCAAATAAAAAATGTCTTTTAAAGGGCTGATGAATCCATTCAGCAGATAAAGGCATTTGCTGCCAAGCTGGCCCACCTGAATTGCTCCTGGATCTCCCATGAGGTGGAATTATTAACATAAATGTTAAAAAAATAAGTTGGAGTATGCCTTTTATAGCTACCTTTATTTAAAAAAAAAAGTTTCTGTTGGGTGGTGGTGGCCCACATCTTTAATCCTAGCACTCAAGAGGCAGAGGAAGACAGATCTCTGAGTTTGAGGCCAGCCTCGTCTACAGATTGAGTTTGAGGCTATCCAGGGCTACACAAAGAAATTCAGTCTCAAAAATCTGATACACATCATAGGGGACTGGCCATGCCCTGTCAGGGGTCTTCAAGACCTCAAAGCCTTGCCTTTCAGGTCTTGCTCAAATGAGCCTGAACCTGACACACACATTATTTGTGTAATTATAATTTAGCCTAAAAATAACGGACATCTCAGGGCAGCCAGTACTACACTGTGTGCTCACACATGCGCACAGGTGTGCAGTCTATGTGGGTGAGCATGCCAGGTGTGCAGACTAGAAGAAACCAGTGTTCCCTGGAATCCAGCCACCTTTTCTCTTCACCTGGAGCTCACCGGGAAGGCTACACTGGCTGGTTAGAAACCCCAGCCAGGGACCTACCTATCTCTGCTTCCCCAATGCTCCATGTGCTACTACATCCAGCTCTGTATAGTTCTGGGTCCTCCAGCTTCTGCAAGCATGTAACTAACCAGGACTGTGTGTTCCCCCTCCCCCGCCCCGCCCCGCCTTAACAAGTGCTTTATAAACCGGGGGTTTGGGTTCTCATCAGTGCCCCCTAATTTTATTTCTCCTCACTGTAACATGATAATCCCTTCCTCTGCTAGCAGGACCAATTTGGGTAGGTACTGGAAGCTGACAGGCTTTGAAGTCAGATTTCACATGGGGGGGGGCATGGAGGAAGAGGGACAACACTGGGCTATGTTAGCCTAGTCACAGTGTGTTTGTCACAGTCAGCATGACCTTGATCCATCAGTAAGATGAGTCAGGCCCACCTTGGTCTCAAGGGAAAGGAACATCTGGAGTCAGGAATAAACAGCTCCCCCCTACACACACACCTCACAAGGGTACAGAGACACAGACCCATCCTGAAGTAAGCTTTTCTTACTGATGAGGCCACTCAATATGTTTTCTGCTCTTTGTAGCTGGCTGCATATTGAGACAATGTTTTTTATCAGCCTTGAAGAATGTACAAATTCCAGTAAAACTGATGACTATAAAGATCCTGTTATTCTCTAGGGACTGGAGGAAGGAATTTTACAAACTCCGCAAATAGTTGTGGCTTCAGCAGAACCTCCCGGCTCTACTTCTCGCTTTCTAGTTATTAGCTGTCCCGATACATCTGTCTACAGTACCAGAGGCACATCCAGACAGTGAAGCCGAGTCCAAACCTGCTTCTTTCAAGTTACTTAGGTGCAGTCAGCGCACATCTATGATACCAGAATTTGGGAAGTAAAGACAGAGGATCAGGAATTCAAAGTCATTGTCTGCATAGTGAGTCTGAAGCCAGCCTGGACTGGATGAGACCTTGTCTCAAAGGGGGGGGGGGATATAGAGAAGGGGAAAGGAGGCAGAAGAGATTTAAAACCATTCAGTGTATAACATTCCTTTACAACTCATCCCATGTGATGCCCTAAAAATATTTATGTTTTTATTTGTTTATTCAGCTGGCTTGGAACTCACTATATAGCCCAGATTGGCCTTGAACTTACTGAGATCTGCCTTCATCACAGGTGGTTGGTCCTAAGAATAATTTCACTGCCATGTAGGCCAGGTTAGCCTGAAGCTGGTGATCTTGCTGCCTCAGGTCCAAACACTGTTGCTAGAGACCCCTGTGCTGCCAAAGCTGACAAAGGTGCTGTTTAAATATGTCCTCTCTGTCTCCCGAGAGCAGCCGGTGCACAGGGAGCACGTTTGCTCCTCTAGACTCCTCCAACTGCAAGGGACAACCAGCCCCTCAAATGTCTACGGGGTGACCAACAGTGAAGAAGGCATCAACACTGGTATGAAGAGGATTTATTTTAAAAGATTATAAAAGTTGGTATTAAGAGTGATAAAAAAAGAAAGATCCACAGGCTTTTTAAATCAACAAATACAAAAGTGATTGGATATAAGCAATGTAAAAATACATTTCCCAGTCCCCACATAAAGCATAATTTAAGTATAGTAATTATAAAAGTCTTGTGCTATAAGTATATTTCCCTTCTTCTAAGTCATAAAAACCATTCTAAACAGTTTGTATAAAATACAGCAAATCAAATTTGCCACAACCGTTAATAAAGACATCTTTTCTGCCCTGACGGCCTCTGGTCCCAGCCCTTCTTGAACTAATTCCCTGCAACAGTCTTTAATGCCATCTCCCCCAGAGAATGCAGAAGCCGGCTGGCCGTCACAGGCACCCAAAGAGAAAGTTCTAAGAGTGCCCACAGATACGAATGACATCTTCTTAAAAGGAAAGAATGAAGACGTCGAGAAAGCCCTCGGCTGGGGAACAAAGCAAACCACAGTAAACAACTGGATGGTAAGTTGCTGCATGTGTGGAGACAGGCCAGAGTCCGTCTGTCCATCCAGAACAAGCCAACCACGGCAGACAGGTGTACTGTTGGGGTGAGTTGTCTCACTGGCCTAGGAGCGTTCTGGTTCTCCAGCAGGGCATGAGAGGTGACAGAAACCTTTAGAGGTGGGGTCTGGTGTGAAGTCTTAGGTCATAGGAGTGCACCCTCCAAAGGGAACACAGGAGCTCAGCCATGCCCATGCTTTCCTTGCTTCCGGGATGCTCGAGATTAACAGCCTGCTCTACCAAACCCCCTCCATGATGTGCTGCCATCTGAGACAACAGGACTGACTGTGGGCTGAAGCCTACAACTGCAAGCCAAGAATGTATGCCATGCATGTTTGGGTGCCAGAAACCAAAGACTCTGGATCCCCTAGCATTAGAGTATCAGGTAGTCGTGAGCCGTCCCATGCAGAACAGAACTCAGGTCCTCTAAGAGAAGGAAGAAGCACCCTGAACCTCTGTGCCATCTCTTCAGCCGCAACCCTTCCTTTAAGTTGATTGCCTCAGGTATTTTGTTACAGTAACAGCTGACTAACAGTTGGTAACACTAAAGCTGCCCTGATTTGCTGTTAATTCTCAAATGGTCTAGATGATATTTATAATGACTACAAATAGCTTAATATGAAATTCTAAAATTGTTTGTCATAAACTGGTTGCTTTTGAATTATTCTATTCTTGGTTTCAAGAGCCTACAGTCCCTTCTCTTAGGTGGCATGCCCAGTAAGGCAGTATCTATGATTGGTTTCATGATCTCCCAAGCAGGTATGATGACATCACTAGCATGTAAACCTGATGCCAGCAGATCAGGCAATGAGTCAGTAACAGCAGGAGCTGTGTGCCCAGATTTATCCACTTCTGAGAACTACAGCAGCCTCACTCATGTAACCAAAACCATCTACCACACACAATGGCAGACAAGAAACTGAAAAGGAGAAGACTTTACAGTAAATCCCTAGAAACATGATCATAGGGCTTCAGATAGAAACCCCAGCCTGGGAAACCTCCACCAGAGCACAGAAGGCCTTGACATACTCGAGTCTCAGTCAAATCTCTAAAGAAGATAAGAAAGGTCCCCTTTGGGCACAAAGGTGCCCCAGTGGCTCTAAGATAGCCCTACAGCAGCAAGCAATCCTTCCAAAGTGTTGGGAATAGTCTGTGGCTTTCTTACACCACCAACAGTATTCACTAGAAGGGGTTCTAGGATTTGCTTTCTCCAGAGACCTCCCTTGAAGAGAAAGTCAAGCAGAGGCCTGTGGGAACAAGAACCTGACATTCCTGCCTCGGACTTTTGGTGATGAGAAGGCACACGAGTCTAGACAACCTGGAGATAGTTGACAATGAACCTGAGTGTCAAGAGAAGGGAAAACGCAGGAGTAAAGGTGGCACAGAGCCCATCTAGAATTCAGAAAGGAGGAGTCTCAGGTGGGTGAGCAACCCCAGCCCAGGACTCTAAAGAGAAGCCTGTAGGGCTGTGTTCACTTGAGAAGAAATGACCATCTGCCAGGAGGGAGACCCACAGTTTCTAATTCAGAGGGTGCACATCATCAACTGTGTGTTTTCCTGTCTGCACCCTTCATACCTCTGCCAAGTGGCCAAGGCTATCTGTGCAATACATCCACTGCACAGGACAAAGGGTCTATTCTATCTTTGGTCTTCAGATGTAGCATCAGTTTTTTCAACTTTTCAGCATTCCAGAACAATCTTTTTCCTTTAAACTTAATCTCAACAACCAGAATGCAATGTAAAAACCACAAGGCTGCTGATATTGTTGCTTTTATACACATAAAATACCACTAGCCCACACATTTTCTATTAGGCAACGCATGGGTCAGAAAGAATTAAGAATAATTGCCTTTAAAAGTTAGCACATAAGTGTAAGGCTGAGGCATAGTAAAGACAAGGATCATAGATTAAGGAAAGAAGCCTACACCAGCATCCTAAATACAAATTAAATCTCCAACAACAAAACAGAATTTAACTATCAAAAGCTAATAGCGAAGCAAATGATTTTAAAACAAAATGGTTCCTGAAAGGATGGAGATTGGAAGCTAAGCCTGATGAGGGGTGTCTACTAGCAAAGGGCAGACATGCAATTCAAAGACAACAGTCCTCATCTTCAAAAACAAACAAACATCAACAAAGCCTCCTCTACTTGAGACAAGTTCCAACGGTTATTAAAACCCTCAGAGCTAGCTGCCCCTACTCTTTCCCTTCCCTCCAAAGACGAGGTGTGCACATGACACAGGTCACACGGAGGAGCCTCTCTCTGGTCCTCGGCCCCTGCTCGTGTCTTTAAGCATTCAGTGGCTCAGTGAGGGCTTCAGTCCTGGCGGTGGTGTTGGGTTTTCTCAGCTGGCTCACCTGCAGTCTCTCACACAGCATGACGACAAAGTCAAGCAGGAACATCAGACTTGCTATAAACCCAAACACCTAAGGAAAAAAGGGAGAGTGAGGTGAGGAAGTGTGGGATATAGCACATGTGCCTGAGGGGTCATCTCCATTCCACCTCTAACCACTTTCTCAAAAACATGCTTTATTTTTACCTATGTGTAGGTGTTTGTCTGTGGGAGTGAATGCCACATGTGTGGGGGTTCTTCTGGAGGCCTAAAGAGATCACAGGGTCCCTTGGAGGTGGGATAGAAACACATGATGTGGGTGCTGGGAACTGAACTCTGATCCTAGGGAAGAGCAGCAAGTGTTCTAACTGCTGAGCCATCCCTCCAGTCCCATCCTCACTATTCTTTAACAGAATTTAAAAGTGACTGAAAGAGGAAAAGAGATGACAAAAGGAAATGTTCCAGACTAACAGGTACTACTCAAAGTCCCCGAGACACAAGGGCCAGCTCTTCTGCTGTGTGGTGCTAGGCATACTACTGTGTGCAAAGCAAGCACTGCACTACAGACTGCAGAGCCAGCCCCACGCTTAGGTGCCACACAGAAGAGATGGCAGCCTAGGAGAGATCTAGTCCCCCTGCTCCTCTGTCTCCACAGCTACTGAAGAAGTCCCCAATCTCACCTCCTCTACCTGACACTTCTAAACCAATACTCTCTAAGGAGAGCCATGAGTCATCTTGGCACTGACTTCCTGTTGGGATTTGGAGACTAGACCCTGGTGTGATTATTTAAGAACCAGCTTTCCCATCTTTGCTTCCTAGGTGAACCTCGGTGCATGATAGATAAGCTGACTGCAAACACACTTCCCATGGGGCAGGAGGGAGGGAGAATTTCTATCCGTCAAGAGGTCACCTGTCACTCAGAAGACCCTAATCCTAACTGATGCAGGCTGCCTCCACCTCCACCAGCAGCTACCCTCCACTACAAGAGACATTAAAATTCCTATTAGCCTAGGAAATCACAAGGCTGATGTGGCCAACTTCAAGCCATACACCTCTCTCCCAACACACCTCTCCCCTTCCTAGCTGCTCTGTTTTTCAGTCCTCTTCTGAAGGGAGAAAAAAGCTGCCAAGAAGGGCCTACCTGAAAAGTCTCAGATATTGGGGGCGACACTGAGGTGATTTATTACAAGAGTTATGAATGCCATGGAAAAATAGGGGGCTCTGAGAATGGTGGGGTCCTACAAGGCAGAGTGTGGGTGTCTTGCTATAGTTTCCAGAAGGGTGAAGTTCTAGGCCACCATGTAGGTGAACAATAGTCCACAGTAAGTCCACAGTACGTGCTTAGAGTCCAGCAGTCTCTGATTCCTGGGGGAGGGGGAGCTGTGTGACATTGAGGATGTGGAAAGTAGGGAGGAGGGCTCCAAAGGGACAAACCTGTGCCTAGACGGGAGGTTCTTACTCGTATGGCATCTACTAAAATGACCACACATGGACTGCCTGGCCCTTCTGAATGTGTAGAAGTTCCTCCACACATATCCAGGGCAGCTAATGTAGTAATGTGTATCCTGAAGTCGGACCCAAATGTGGGATACAAACTGGCAATGGCTCTGCACATGTCTAAAGTCAGACAAGAAGCCTGCAAAGCCCTCCACATGACCTGGAAGTCATCTCCTGGATAGGCCTCCGTCATCACATAGAGCAGAGATATGAATGGCCTTATACAGAAGCACTGTCCTAACAGTAACAGGGGAAGTGTCCAGACCGGCTTCCTTTCCACCACTCACATGAGGTCAGCACCTGGAGCTTCTCATGCCCTAAGTCCCTTCAAACTGGCATATAGAAGGCTCCTGTGTTAGGTGACCCTCCCTTCCCTACACAGCCCTGAGTGACTATATCCACTCTCTCACATACCTACATTTCTTTTTTAAAAAAATATTTATTGATTTATTCATTATGTATACAGTGTACAGAAGAGGGCACCAGATTTCATCATAGATGGTTGTGAGCCACCATGTGGTTGCTGAGAACCGAACTCAGGACCTCTGGAAGAACAGCTGGTGTTCTCAACCCCCGAGCCATCTCTCTAGCCCCACATACCTCTACATTTCTAAGACACACTGCTAACAATCATCTACCAAAGCCTTTCTCTGACTCACCATCTCTCCTCATCCACCTGGGGAATGAATTCTACTTAAAAATCCTCACCTCTAAGCCCTCTATCCCTCCTGGTTCTTCTCACCCCAATTGCTGCTGAATTACTGGATCTCAGCTCTGGAATTTATTTTTTCCAGGTTAAAGCAGGCACACAGACCACAAAAACAAACACCCTAAATTAAAACCAGACAGCGGCTCAACTCTTGGTACCACCCCTGAGGAACAGCTCTCAGTCACTCCACAGCTAGCCCCTCTGACCTCCTGGAGGACCTCAGACTCCTATTCAAACATCAACCAGATGAGGCCATTTTCTTCCACAGCCAACCTGCCTCTGTAACTTAACAAAGAATTCCTCCTCCAAACTCTCCTCCCTGAGCTCTGGGGACCAGCCACATTGACCATAATGACTATGGTCACTCTGGCAGTATAGCTGATCACAGGAAACCATAGGAACTTTACTAGGTGTTTGTAACTCACAAACAACGTGGCTCCCTTCCTCTACTCTCTCTTATTCCTGCTCCCGTGCTCATCTGGGGAGATCCACTCCCGGTCTAGGCCCTGCTATGCTGACAGAATGAATGTCTTAGACTGTAGGATACATACGCCCAAAACATACCCTAATTTTCCAAGTCCAGAGTCCAATGTCAAGTCCATCTACCACAATACTTCTTTGGTGGCCCAGGCACCCCTCTGTTTTACCAGACAAGCCTTTCAAGGGGGCACCAGGGTAGGACAACTAGATCCCTCACTGTGCAAGCTCATCATAACTCTCAAGATTTTGCTGGCTGCAAGTAAGACAGTCCTTCTACCAAGTCTCCCCTCCCCACTGGGCTGAACCTCTTATCTTGTGATTCAGAGGCTAGCTGGTCACCATACAGTCAGGGATACCCAAAGCCACACACCTATCTTTTTCTATGGCTACCTTATGATGAGAAACCCATCTAGACATTAAGGACCCCCCTTGCTGGACATGGTGGCACACACTTTTAATCCTAGCACTCAGGAGGCAGAGGTAGGTGGGTCTCCATGAGTTTGAGGCCAGCCTGGTCTAAAGAGCTGAGCTACCTGAGCTACAAAAGAAACCTTGTCTCAGAAAAAAAAAAATCACACAAACACACAAAAGAAGACAATCTCCCCCCTGTCCTATTATCCAGACACATCTATTCTCTCACGAGGTCTCAACCCTAGTACCTATACACGACAGCAGCAGGACAGACCCCAGGACAACGTCTCAGTCCCCTGCCCACTCCCTACCCCCGTCACTCCCGGTCCTGTAAAGCTGAGTCTTTAACAGAAGAGGATGGAATGGCTAGATCTTGACCCACTGCTTTGAGACCTGGCTGCTTTAGGAATCAATGGAGCATGAAGGGATCTAGACAAAACACCCTGCAGCCCGACCAGCCCACACTGGCCTTGAAGTATGCTCAACTATTCATCTACATCCTACAAATTCAACATTCCTCCAGTGGAGCTATAGTTTACCTTAGAGTACCCCACCCTAAAACTTGTAAAAGGAAGGCAACCCCCTGCTCTGCTCCCCATCTTTTCAGTGGATTCAAAGTCAAGTCTCCAAGTCTCTATGGTGAGGCCAGAATTACTAGCTAAAGTGGCTCAGCCTCTGTGACACCTCTGTAGGAGTCTATGTGGAATGTCAATCATTGAGACTCAGATCAGTAGATAAAAGAAATTCCACAAAATGGTGTCAAACACATGATTATTAGCAATGGTTTCACTGACCCTCCAATGTGATAAGGGAAATGTGATTTGCAACTCAGATTAGATGAAGACAGATGAAGTTATTCATATCAAAACAAAAACTCCATTTTTTAAGAAACACTACTAGATTAAATTACCTAAAATGCATTTTCCAGTTACTTGTCACACTTCAGTGACACAGGGACGGAACGCCACTCCCTACTTCCTCTCCCTTAAATCACTTCCTCATTGCTTTATTCAAACAAATGACCAGTCATTCTGAGAATTCTGTCAAGAGACAAAGACTATGCTTCAAATTCTCTTCCTCACTAGCAAACCCTTGAGGAAGTGGAGGAAACAGGAAGAAAACACAACTAAGTCTCTTCCAATTCCAGCCTGCCTCCTCCAGGACTTTGTGATCTGTGTGTGTGCTGGGGAGCTTCCTAGGTAGCTGGCCTCAAACTCAATCTTCTGACTCAGTTTCCAAAATGCTAGGACTGAAGGCAGTGCCACACTGGCTCACAATTCCATGATGACTGGCATCTCTTGTAGTCTCTGGCTGCTTCCTTTCCTCAGCTCCCCCTCCATCCAGAAGAACACAATGCTTCATCTCACCACCACCACCATCCACCACCACTCCACCCCACCACCCCCTGGAACTGAGCTCTGTAGTATTCATTCATTCAGATGTCCCCAGCACAGCAACACAAAAATCAACTGGGTTTGATAGTGAGTTGATTTATAAACTCACTATCAAACCCAGTTCATTCCCTTTTAGGAGTCTGCTGTGGCATGACTGCATCTGACTATCCCCTTACAAACCAGGCTGGCACAGCACCATCTGCAACTTGTCAATGTTTTATTTATAATGATTTTACTTCTTTTTTGTGTGTCTGAGTATTTTACCTGCATGGATATCTGTGCTATAGGGAGTTCGACCCCCCGAAACTGAAATCATGGATAGTTTGGAGCTGTCATGTGGGCACTGGAAACTGAACCTGGGTCTTCTACAGAAGCAACATTGAGCTATCTTTCAGCACTCTGAACTCTTTTTGTATTGTTCTATCTTAAAAGGTAGTTTAGGGGCTAATGTGACAGCTCAGTCAGTGAAGGTCTTGCTTTGCATGCATGAGCACCCAAATTCAATCTCCTCAAATCCATATTTTAAAAATAGGGTCATCACCTGGTGGCACATGCCTTTAATTCCAGCATGTGGGAAGCAGAAGCACGCAGATCTCTGAGTTCAAGGCTAGCCTGTGCTACAGAGCAACCTCCAGGACAGCCAGAGCTACACAGAGAAACCTTGTCTCGAAAACCCAGAAATAAATAAGTAAATAAAAATAAAAATGAAAAAGAGGGTCAGAAAGATGGGTTCATGGATGAAAGCAAGCACGGGCGCGCACACACACACACACACACACTTCAAAAGCTAGATGTTGTGATATGTATTTGTAATCCAGCACTGAGGAGCATAGAGAGATAGATCACCAGGACTTGATGGCCAGCCAGCCTCATCTACTTGGCCAATTCCCAGGCCAATAACTCTGTCAAAAGAAAAAAAAAAAAAGGCTGTGGGCTACAGAGATTGTCCAGTGATTAAGAAGATACTCTGCTCTTCCAGGGGATTCAAGTTCAGTGTTGTGAGGCTGACAACCTCCTATAACTCTGGCTGGCTCGATCCTAGGGGATCTGACACCTCTGGCCTGAGGGCACCTGAACATATAGGGACATACCAACACAGAGACTTACCTTTTTTATTTTTAAATATTAAAAAAAGGCCATGTTGTGCTCTGACTTGCACATGCGCACACACCTGCATGCAGACATATATGCACTCACACACAATACACCCAAGGTTCCCTAATGTATTAATAGCTGACAGCAGGGCTGAAGAGATGGCTCAGCAGTTAAGAGCACTGACTGTTCTTCTGGAGGACCTGAGTTCGATTCCCAGCATCCACATGACAGCCAACAACTGTCTGTAATTCTGACACCCTCCCACAGATATACATGCAGGCAAAAAGACCAATTCACATAAAATAAAAAAAATAAATATTTAAAAAAAAATAGCTGACAGCTCTGCTAGTTGAAGTCACCTTGTTTACAAAGCACTGGAACCTGGTAACTTGCAGGAAGATCTGTCAGTCCATGGTTAGTCATTCACACTAACCAGTCAGTACAGCCTACTACTCTTTACTCATAATTCTGACTTGTAAAGCTACAAAAGTCACAGTTTTCTGACTTGTCTGGCTCAAGTTTAAAGACTATCTAGTCTTCATTTACAGATGTTCACATGTTCCCCTTCATAAATATTAAGACTGGAGTATAGGGTATTGCTCAAGCCTACTAAAAATGTTAGATAATATAGGACATACAAAGTATTACCTTTACCTTTCTAAAATCTAGAATAATACAAGTTAAAACAAAACAATAACTTGGAACCAGGTGTGATAGCACCCACCTTTAATCCCAGCACTCAGGAGGCAGAGGCAACATCATCTCTGAGTTTGAGGCCAGTCTGGTCTATAGAGTTCCAGGACAGGCAAGGCTACAAAGGGAAACACAGCTTCCAAAAACAAGCAACAACAACAAACTCACAACACTTGGCCAAAGGAGTCAAATAAAATTATCTCTCCACTGAAGTTCCTCTTTGTTGTCACAAAGGGGTTTGATTTATAGCACAGGTGTCACACGGTTGGGACAGGCAAGTGTATTTTTCTTTTTATAGTAGGATGAAAGGGATTGATAACGTTATAAAGAAGAAAATGTGAGCAAACTGGTCAGACTACTCCACCAGAGATAACCTGTCATAGTAGTAATTTTAAAAATGATTGATATGCTGGGCATAGTGAGTTCTAGGAAGCCAGAGCTATCAGGTAAAGAGATCCTGTCTCACCCAAAAAAAAAAAAAAAAAAAAAAAAAAAAAGGGGGGATTGATTTAATGTAGAGGTTAAAAACCTCCTCACAAACTCTTTCTGCCTAGCACAAAGTCTCGATGAACAGCCTGCTAAAGACCACTCAAGATACCAGGAGCAGTACATGCCTGGAGTCACGGCACTCAGGAGGCTGAGGCAGGAGTCATCTCATAGTGAGTTCAGGGATAGCCTAGACTATAAAGAAAAACCCTATCCAAAATACAAGAAATAATTATGAGGTTGTAGCTCAGGGGTAGAATACTTGCCTAGCATGTATGGGGTCCTAAATTCAATCTCTGGTATTGCAAGAAATAAACAAACAAGGACAAGAAAGAACAAAAAAGAAGGAAGAAATGCCATGGGATGGTCTTTCTATATACTATGAATATGTGTTGCTCCCATTGGTTAATAAATAAAGCTGCTTTGGCCTATGGCAAGACAGTTTAGAGGCAGGCAGGAAATCCAAACAGAGATACAGGAGAAGGGTAGAGTTAAAGGAGACACAATCCAGCCACCCAAGAAGCAAGATGTGAAAGTATCAGTAAGGTACCAGCCACGTGGCAATACATAGATTAATAGAAATGGGCTAATTTAACATGCAAGAGCTAACTACTAATAACCTCTGCCACAGACCAGTTTATAATTAATACAAGTCTCTGTGTGTTTATGTGAGACCAACTGTCTGTGGGACACAGGAAAAGGTCTGGCTACACAGAAGAAAAAAGAAGGAAGAAGGTGAGGAGGAGGAGGGGGAGAAGGAAGGAAGGGAGAGAGGGAAACAAAATCTAAGATAAGTAACCAAAGGCAGACGGAAGCGCCCACAGGCTTCTGTTGGCTCACTCAAACACTCCATCACAACTTGTCCTTCTAGCCTGAAACCTTTTCTCCAGAGTGCCTCTACACCTAAAGCAGTGCTAAAGCGCAGACAAATCTGTATGAAGACAGAGGCCATCCTGCCACTTGCATTAGTAGACACTTGTTTATATGCAGGGTAAAGAAAACTTCAGTGGGATGGAGAGGTGGCTCAGAGGTTAAGGGCACTGACTGTTCTTCCAGAGGTCCTGAGTTCAATTCCCAGCAACCACATGGCGGCTCACAACCATCTATGATGACATCTGGTACCCTCTTCTGTATACTGTATACATAATAAATAAATCTTTAAAAAAACTTTGGTAACAAAACTCAGCCAAATTCCAGGCAGGTTCCTAGGTTCTTAAGACCAGCTCGTTTGTTTACTTTTGGGTCTTCTATGCAACATTACACTTATAAGTAAAAGAAAAGCTACTCTCAGTTGGGGAGATTGGCTTAGTGGGAAAAGTGCTTGGCACACAAGCCTGAAGATGTGAGTTCAAATCCCAGAACCCTTGTAAAAGTCAGACACAGTACCAAAAGCAGATCCCGGAACTCTCACAAGAAATGAGAAGTGGAAGCAGGCCATTCCAAGAAGCTAATGGGGCCAGGTGAGATGATTTAATCCACTGACAGCAGCACTTAGACCTCTGTGAGTTCTAGGCCAGCCAGGGCTGCACAGTGAGATGCTATCTCAGAAAAGAGGTGTGGGAACTAGTAGACTGGTTGGACTGGCTACACAGCAGTGAAAAGACAGGATCAAACTGAGGATCATCCCTTACCTCCATATACATCACGGCATACAGGTGCCTACCCCATACAAACACACACATCGTGAATATAAACAAGAACTTTCCAAATTCTCTATTTCTAAAGAAACAAAAATAAGTAAGGTTAAAAATGCACAGTACTTACAATGGCAGCAATTTCAGCTGAGGTCCCAGCATGGGTAGAAACAAAAATGATAGATGCCAACAGAAACACACATCCTGTTCCTAGAGTGATGTAAAAATCCTACACATACAGAGAAAACAAGAGCACAATAAGTTAGAAAAGCAAACACAAAGTTTAACATTTTAAATTTCAAAAACCTTTGAATGACTTACATGTAATAAGAAATTTCTGACCCGTCCAGCCCAAGGTAGGGACCCACAAACCCACAACCTTGCTGCTTTTCCAGAGAATGTGGGTTCAGTTCCCAGCACCACACTGTGGCTCACAATCATCTTTACCTCCAGTTCCAGGGAATCTGTCACCCTCTTCTGGCCTCCAAGGGTACCAGGTATGCACAGAGTATATAGACATACATGCAGACAAACATACTTCTTAAATTTTATTTATTTTTTATGTGCACTGGTGTTTTGCCAGCATGTATATCCATGTGAGGATGCCAGATCCTCTGGAACTAGAATTACAGATGGCTGTGAGCTGTCATGTGGTTGTTGGGAACTGAACTTAAGTCGTCTGGTAGAAGAGCTGGTGCTCTTATCCACTGAGCCATCTCTCCAGGAACGGTCAATAAATGTAGTTTCTAAAGTCAGTCTACCTCAGTTCAAATCCAATCTATACCACTTTCTAATCATGTAACTTCTAGTTTGTTTCTTTTTGTTTTTTGTTGTTGTTGCTGTTTGTCAAGACAGAGTTTCTCTATGTATCCCTGGCTGGCCTTGAACCCAAGAGATCCAGCAGCCTCTGCCTCCCCAGTGCTGGGATTAAAGGTGTGCACTACCACTGCCTGGCTTCTTGTTTCTTAGTGTTGGGTGGGGGCATGCAAGTGCCAGTGACTGTGAGTGGAGGGCAGAGGACAACAGTGTAGACCGAGTAAGTTTGCTCTCCAACCTGCCTGCTGGGATTACAGTCACATGTTGCTTTGTTTCAAAGTCTGAAGTGTTCATGGTATTTATCATTCTACACAGTGTAATGTCTGGTAGGGAGCAGACACACAAATCCTAACTATAGAGCCAATGAGTAATACTCTAAAATATAAGAAATAAAAAGTGACAAAACCAGAGTTCTAAAAAAATGTTTAGGTAAGGCTTGGTTGCCCAAGCCTATAATGCCAGCACTCAGGAGGCTGAGGCAGGAGGATCACAAGGTCAAGGCCAATCTGGGCTAGTGAGACCTTGTCTTAAAGCAACAAACTATCTACTGTGAATGAAGTGAAGCACGCTAACCACACATCACTGGTGGTTTCTCCTCTCATTCCTGACTCATTTCCTGTCTCCATCTTTGAAGTGGAGCCTGAGTTGCTAGGGAGCAGAGCTAGCATAGAGAACACTCTTTGCGGTGCTTTTCTCTGAAAGCACTCCCCCTGCACCAAGAAAGCAGTCGTTATTCCAAGGCAGGAGTGCCCTGACTCCGGCTGTTCCCCCACTTACCGATGATTTGACTTTCTCAGCATCAACTTTGTTGTACACTGGAGTGCAGTAGACAATGAGCAGGAGGAGGCTCAGGAGAAAGGCGCTACAGCTCACAAACTCAAAGAAGTACAAGCCTCCACACAGCGTGCACTCGGACACAACCTCTTCACAGACGAAGGCCAGCAGGGACAGCAGCTACACAAACAAACATTTGACCTTGGTGAGTCAGAGAACCCATGACATTCAAAACTACATGCAGGCTGGGCTGGTGGCACGTGCCCATAAACCCAGACACAGAGGGACCAAAAGTTCATGGCCAGCCTGTGAAGACTGTGAGAACACCCCCAATGAAAAGAAATTTAAACCTACTCTGTTTACTCAAATATTTATAGAGACTGGGGCAAATGAGATTAGCGAACAAACTTGACCAACTTAACTTACACTCTGCTTGTCTTGAAGTGATATGTTAGTTAACTACTGTGTGTCAAACACAGAGACTGGGCAATGAGAGTGCCGTAACAGCCCAAATAGAGGACTTCCAGAAGGACAGGAAGCTGAGTGCCACCATGCAGGGCAAATCTTTCTTTTAATGTGCCGTAATGAAGGAGTCAGTGAGAGAGTCAGGCAGAGGTATAGTTGGAGGCAAATGATGAAGCTAATCTAGAACTCAGGGGAAGTGTGGCTGCCAAGTAAGAGGTCAAGAGCACCCCAAAAGGAGCAGCCATCTTACACAGCAAATGTGAAGAGTTTGCAAAGGGGAGAAGCCAGCAAGAGCCATAAGAAGCAGCAGCCCTAGGGGAATGAGACAAGCGCAAGTGTGCCCACCAGAAGAAGGTGGCAACCATGCTACTGCTATTCAGAGGTCAGGAGCACTGGGCACCTGCATTAGACTGCACTACAAGAAAGCCAACAGTTGAATCAGTGACAATGGCAAGAAAACTCCCATTTGGGAGAGAAGTTAGATAACTCTGTTCTAAGGATGGGGTGGAGAGAAAGGCAGTAGACTAGAAAGCGGAGTTAAGTCAGGGGTGCAGTAGGTGAGGTCACACGAAGGGAAGCTCAAGATGAGAGCATGAAGCACTTTTTACTGCCTCAGAAACCATGTGCTGGGAGGATCTGGAGACAGGCAAGGAGCTGGCGCTCAGGAGTTAACTCTTTAGAAAGTGGAAAACTGTTCATGAGAGTGGGTTTTGTGAAAGCTTGGGGGAATGACCTTCTGAGTGCCCAAACCATTAAAGGACTAGACTGAAACCATTAAAGGACTAGACTGATGACCCAAAGTGGAAAAAAAAAAAGCCAAAGGGAAATTCCACCCTGCCCCAGGGAGGGCAGGAGAAACAGCCAGACACAAGAGTAGCATACAACTGCTACCAAAAAAATCAACAAAGACTATAGTGGTGGTGCATGCCCATAAATCCAGCACTCAGGAGGCTGAGACAGTATGATTCACTGGAGTTCAGGGCCAACCTATGCTATAATGTGAGACCTTGTCTCCAAAACACCCAGGAGCTAGAAATACAGCTCAATGGTAGAATGAATGTTGGCATTCAGGAGGCCTTGGGTTCAATTCCCAGCCCTGAAGAAAAAAAAAGAAAAAAAAAAAAAACCTAACAAGAAACAGAGTAGTTTGGAAAAGAAAAAAAAATTAAAACTAAGAGCTGCATTTCATAGTACACAGTAAATATCTCACCCACAGCTTCATTAACAAAGTCAACAGAGGGGCCTGGAGAGATGGCTTAGGTGTTAGGAGCACTGACTGTTCTTCCAGAGGTCCTGAGTTCAATTCCCAGCAACCACATGGTGGCTCACAACCATCTATGATGACATCTGGTACCCTCTTTTGTATACTGTACATATAAATAAATAAATAAATAAATAAATAAATAAATAAATCTTTAAAACACAAAGTCAACAGACCAGCACTAGGAAAACTAGCAGGTTCACCCTTGGGTATTCCAGAGAAATAAAAACCTACCTTGAGAAAAAGCAAGTACAAGAACTTCATAATAACTTTATTCATATATCCCCAAACTAGAAACAATGCAGATGTCCTTCAACAGCTAAAGGAAGCTGAGGTACAAAATATCCAGTCTAGACCAATCTCCAGATAACTGGACAAAGTATAAAAAGCTGAGGGAGGGAGGGAGGGAGGCTATAGCTTGGTTGACAGAGTGCATGCCTATCATTTATAAGGGTCTACGATCACTACCAAACACTAGCAAATTAATTAGTTAGCTAGTTAATTAATTAATTAAACCTTAAAATGTTATATCTAGGAGCCTGGAGAGATGGTCCAGCCAGTCCTGGGCAAGCCTGATGACCCAAGTTCAAATCCCAGACTCAGATAGTAGAAGAAACCAACATCCAAAAACATCCTCTAACCTTCACATGTGCATGAGGCACATACCCCCACATTTGCTTGAACACACACACACACACACACACACACACACACACACAAACACAAAGTAATCTCAGCATTTGGGAGGTCAAGAATCAAGAGTTCAAGAACAGCTTTGGCCTATAAGAGACTATCTCAAAAAAACAAGTTACAGCCAAAAGAAAGACAGAAAAGTCAGGCAGTGATGGCACACATCTTTGCTCCCAACACTCAGGAGGCAGAGCAGATCTCTGAGTTCAAGGCCAACTTGGTCTACATAGTGATTTCTAGGATAGCCTGGGCTACACAGAGAAACCCTGTCTTAAAAAAACCAAAACAATAAATAAATGAATGAATGAGTATATAAATAAAAAGGTAAATAGAAAAAATGTAAAGGCAAAGTAGTTTATACTCTTCTAAGGCAGTGGTTCTCAACCTTCCTAATGCTGCACTCTTTATTTAATACATATTGTGATGATCCCAACCATAAAGATCATTTTCTTTTTATTTTTAATTCTTTATTTTTATTATTTTATTTGAATTGGTGTTTTGCCTGCATGTATAACTGTGTAAGGGTGTCAGATCTCGGAGTTACAGACAGTTGTTAGCTGCCTTGTGGTTGCTGGGAATTGAACTCAGGTCCTCTGGAAGAACAGTCAGTGCTCTTAACCTCTGAGCCATCTCTCTAGCCCCATAAAATCATTTTCATTGCTATTTCATAACTCTGATTTTGCTACTGTTATGAATCATAATGTAAACATTTGTATTTTCCGATGGTCTTAGTCGACCGCTGTAAAAAAAGTCATTCTACTTCCAAAAGGGTTGTGTCGTTGTGCTCACAGATTGCGAACTACTGTTCTAAGGGAACCTCACGTCCCAACTCACAACTAAAAAGCTTTGATGCCAAAACAAAAATAGATCCCTTTGCTCTGGTTTCCTGTGAAGTTAACCAGACATAAAGTTGTTATGTGATATTTGGACTGTATTCTGACGAATAAAGCTTGCTTGGAGTTAAGAGGGCAGAGGTAGCCACTAGCTGACCACAAAGAGGAGACAGGAAGTAGCAAAGTGGGTCAGAGGGAGAATCTCACCTTCTTAGTTATTTGGAGGAAGGATAGATAGAGGTCGGAAGGGATTGGTGGCTGCTCCCTGTTTCTCTGATCTTTCAGGTTCTTGCCCCAATATTTGACTCCTGATTTTTTATTGATAATGATTAGATTAAAGCTTCATAAAGTAGAATCCCCATCCCAAACAATGTTGATGGAGACATTCCCTACCATTACATCTCAGGACATGGAGTGACACACTGAGACAAATCACATGTCATTGTTTCTTTAATCTCCTGTGCGGTGACAACAGTATGAAATTTCAGGACGAGAGTCCAATGAACCCTAAATGTCTAAGATTCTACTTGCTGTATTTGTTTGTACGTGTTAATGTTTATCCAAGTTTAAGAGTCTAGGAAATACCCGAAAAACATCTACCCAAGACTGGAGATATGGTTCAGCAGTTAAGAGCATAGGCTGCTTTTTCAGAAAACCCAGGTTCAATTCCCAGCACCCACACCTAGGCTCACAACTGTCTGTAACTCCAGTTTCAGGAGATTCAACACCCCATCCTGGCTGTCCTGGGTACCAAGCATGAAAAAAGTACAGACATATATGCAGACAAAAAACTCATATACATAAAATAAAAATAACACCAGTGTGTATAAAAGTCAGTTGAGGCCAGGTATGGTGAGCGCTCCTATAATCCCAGCACCTGAGAAGCAGAGACAGCAAGATCAAGAGTCTATGTGATTCGTGGCTAGAGTTCCAAGGATTCTGGCTGGCTGCTCTTAACACACTGCTGTGAGAGCTGCAGTACAGTGACACCTGGCCTGCAGCAAGACACAGGCTGCCTGTCTTGTGAGAAGGGCAGGACTGCTTCCCAGAAGCTGAGGGTCCCAGGCTACCAGCAGCCCTGCTCTTGTATTAACGAGAGTCATTCTTACTGACAAGAGGCAGGCTCTACCTAGACATCCTAGCAGAATGAAGGGGTACAGGGGCTGGAGAGATGGCTCAGCGGTTAGGAGCGCCGTCTGCTCTTCCAGAGGACCTGGGTTCGTTTCCCAGCACCCACATGGCAGCTAACAACTGTCTGTGGTTCCAGTTCCAGGCAAACACCAAGGCAAATAAATAAATAAAAGTGTTTAAAAAAAAAAAAAAAAAAAGAATGAAGGGGTACAGCATCCAGGCTGAACACTGACTAGTTCTGATCTCTGGGTTGTAAAGGCCAAGAACTCAGCATCACACTACAGGCAGTATAAAACTCTCCTCCCTCAATTCTTTTATAACCACCCTCAGCATTACTGCCTCTCTAGTGCTGAGTGTGCTTAATATTATGCAACAACAATGGGTATGTGTATGAGCATGTAATGACAGAGCAACACAACAAACAATAAGCAACAATACTTTATACCACACGACTGAGCAGTTCTTGTGCATTGAGAACATTTCGGGGAAATGCCCAGAGTGGCTAGAGAAGGGTGGATGGATGCACAGGACTCAAACCAAAGATGAGACACACATGGGTCGGAGAGGGCAGTCCCAACTGAAGGACAAAGGACAGGCTCATGAGGGCAAGAACCTGCCTGGGAAGTCCTAACTGGATGAGAATAGTCAGAGATTTAAAAGGGGTGGGTATGGCTATGTGATGACAAACACAAGACTCTGGGAACTAAGGGAGTTCCCCAGTTCAAGAGTAGGAGGTAAACTGGCCTGTGGTGGTGCATGCCTGTAGTCCCAGAAGGAGCAGAAACAAGCAGATCTCTGTGAGTTCAAGGTCAGGTCTATAAATCTAGTTCAAGATAGCCAGGTCGGTTACATAGAGAAATCCAAAACAAACAATAACAACAATAACAACAAAAAAAGGAGGAGTAAAAGCTGAAGAGCACAGAGTAAGTGAGTCCGGATATGTTGGTTTTCATTCCATTTTCAAAATAAAAAGGGAAACTTAAGTGACTCTGATGGGGTTGTTTTATATTATTTTAATCATATTTTAGCTGTTTGTTATGGTAAGTAGATACTTTCTGTATTAAATAAAGAAAAAGAATGTGCTCAATAAGAGAAGAAAGAATTTTAAGAACCAGTGATCACCAGCATTTCATAAGTGGTCAAGGGCAGGAAGCAAGAGTCTTCTATTCAGCCAAGAAACAAATTCAGTGAAAGGCTCCTCACTGTTTTCTTGGAAAACACTTCCATTATTAACAGCAAAAACTTATCATACTAGAGATTGCTTAATGAGCACTAAGCTAAGTGCTCAAAGCAGCCAGCTCTCTGAGTGAATCTCCTGGACATGATTAGAGGAAATAGGGCATTTAGAGCAGAGCATCATCTAGAGAACAGTTTCCCATCAGAGTCAAAAATGAAACTGAGCTAGTCCTACACGGTGTAAAAGTCTTAATTAAACATCTTAAAAACTGTCTATCGGGGGCTAGAGAGATGGCTCAGCGGTTAAGAACACTAACTGCTCTTCCAGAGGACCTGAGTTCAATTCCCGGCACCCACATGGAAGCTCACAACTGTCTGTAGTTCCAGTTCCCAGTTCCAGGCAAACATCAAGGCAAATAAATAAATAAATTTAAAAAAAAAAAAAAACTGTCTGTCATTGGTTAGAAGGCAACATTCTCTATAAAATTACATGTACTCAGAGAACAGCACACTATTAAAAACAGTTTGAAAGATAGCTCAGGGGACTGGAGAGATGGCTCAGAGGTTAAGAGGACCTGAGTTCAATTCCCAGCAAAACCACATGGTGGCTCACAACCATCTATGATGAGGTCTGGTGTCCTCTTCTGTAAAACTGTATGCATAATAAATAAATAAATCTTAAAAAAAAAAAAAAAGAAAGAAAGAAAGATAGCTCAGTGGTTATGAGCACTTACTGCTGTTGCATAGGATCTGAGTTCAGTTTCCAGCACCCATGCAGGCTGACTTACAATCACTTGCAACTCCAGCCTCAGGAGATCTGACATCTCTGGCTTCTGTAGGTACCTTCATTCATATGCACATAGACTCACAAAAGACACACACACACACACACACACACACACAGAGAGAGAGAGAGAGAGAGAGGGAGGGAGAGAGAGAGAGAGAGAGAGAGAGAGAGAGAGAGAGAGAGAGAGAGAGGAGATTTAAGAACATATAACTGAAGTAAGGCACAGTGGACATGTCTATAATCCCAGCACTCAGAAGGCCAAGGTGGGAGAACACTGTGAGCCTGAGCTATACAACAAGCATCAGGCTAGCCTGAATTACACACTGAGATCCTGTCTCAAACAAAATAAAAGCCAGGCATGGTGGTACACCCTACAATCCCAGCACCTGGGAAGTAGAGGAAGAAGGATCCTGAGTTCAGGGGCACCTTCAGCTACCTTCTGTATTAAGGTCAATCATTTAAACAGGGCTACATGAGACCCTATCTCAAAACAAAAACACACAAACAAAAAAACCATAAAGGCTGTGCAATTACAAAGACCTGAGTATGATTCCCTAGAGCCCACATCGGTAAACAAAGAAAAAAAGCTGGAAGCTGAATGTGAAAAACCATAATCCAAGAACTCAGAAGGCAGAGGTAAAATTTAAGACTGTCTCCCAATTATATGGGAAATTCAAGGTGAATCAGGGCTTCGTGAGACTTTGCCAACAACCCTCCCCCCAAAAAAGAAAGGAGAAGAAAAGGGAGGTATATCAGCACCACCTGGGACCAGAGCACTGGGGAGGTAGAGACAAGCCAAGCAGAAAAGCCCAATCAGCAAATTGCAAATTCAAGAAAAGACTCATCTCACTGAGGCAGACACCCCGCACCGATCTCTGCCTTCCACACAGCACATGTGGGCACACACAAACCAATATATAGTTCATGCAGCCCTCAACCACCTCTAACTCTGGTTCCAGGGGATCCAATAACTTCTTTTTGCTTCTGGAGACATCAGGCATGCAAGTGGTACACGGCCACACATGCAGAAAAAACACATAAAATTAAATAAATATGAATTCTAAGAAATATGAATTCATTTGGGATAGCAATTCAGTTTCACAGTATTATGCAAGTAACAGTAAATGTTTTTCAATCATATGTGTAACCTAAAAAAAGAATCTATGAATCCATTTTAAAAACCTTTCAGACTGTGAGAGCAACAGGATGGCTCAGAATAAAAGCACTTGCTATACAAACCTCACAACCTGAGTTTAATCCTAGAACCCACAAACAGGTGGAAGGAGAGAGAGAGAACAAAGCTGTCCTCTGGCCTCTACACGCATACCATAGCATGCATACCCATCCACACAAACTCACACAATAAATTTAAATTAAAGCTTAAATCATATACCCTGGTTCATATAGTCATTTAAACACTAAAACAATTTAAACCCAAATGAATTCATCATCAAACATTTTAAAAATAACAAAATAACATTAGAGCAAATCTATAAACAGGATAAATCAATAGTCCAGTTGCATAAAATTTAAGATTCTAGCCCAGCAGTGGTAGTACACATCTTTAATCCCATCACTGCAGAAGTAGAGGCTGGCAGATGTGGTATACAGAGCTAAGGACAGCCAAGGCTACACAGAGATACTGGCCAGGGAAGGGAGGGGGCAATTGTCCAGTAGTCCTGGCAACAGTATCTCAACCACTCCCACTCTCAGCTCTGGAAGGGTGTGAGACAGTGAGACCCACCTTTCAATTTTTGACAAGCTTTTGACAAAGTGCAGGTCAGATCCAAGTGACAAGCACAGCACTGTGATTCCAAGGGCTGGACAAGCTTTGCACTTTATCATAATTCCCAGTGCCCGCAGATTCTCCCTTCCCCCTTGGCATTTAGCTTGGTAACAGCAAGTACAGAGCTGCCTGAGAGATCTACCAGAGGGAACTTCCCACAGCTCTGATAGAAGAATCCCCCAAGTCTGCTGTTTCACAACAGGCTTCTTTTCTCTGGAATATTTGAGATTCTGTTATGATTTATGGACCCAAAATAACAAATCACACACATACATTTCTCAAGGTTTGGAGGTTCCATGGTAACATGCTGTGCCTCTTTAGATTATGGCATGTCCACACCCTGTTTTCTTATCAGGGCTCCAAAATTCTACTAGATTTTAAATCAACTAAAGACACTGAGAATGGCAGACTACAAGGTGAAGAAAGTCTTGCCTACAGCTCTCATCTTGGTTGAATTTTTTTTGTAGACTTCATCTATAACTTTCCTTGGAATAACTCTGTAGTATATTTTTATTGTTAATAGGTAAGACATTATTAAAACAGAAAAACCAGGAACAAAAAGGCAACCATAAAAATGAGAAAGTGTTTAAAATTCCATGTTAAAAAGGCATGCCTGTGACATTCCAAGTTACCCATAACAAATGAATTTCACAGGGAGAGTTTCATTCTATTCCCAATTCTCCTTAATAGCTAACAACTAAGGCAAACTGACCTCTGTGGTCCAACTGTACCACTGTACCAGCAAAACTTCTCATTGGTTCTCCTACGAAGATAAAGAACTAAAGCCTAAGTTATAATAAAGGAATGAGAATTTATACTTTGGCTTTAGCATTTATTATTAGAAAGAAAGATAAAGGCAATTGAAAATAAGAGATTTAAAGGACAGCAGACCAATGGAGATGATTTCCTTGGAGCAGTAAGGTTGTTTCAGTTGTACAGTAATTTCTCTCTGTTCAAAAAGTCTCATTAGAAACATGGGTTTTCCTGCAGAGCAGCACAGCAGGCATCTAAAAAATATGTGAGCACTTTGCAGAAGAGAAACAAAGTGAGTCTAGGGTCTATGGGGACAGCTCAGTTGGTAGAGTGCTGCCAAAGGTTCTGGGTTCAATTCCCAGTACCACATAAACCACATGATGGAGCACAGCTGTAATCCCAGCACTGAGTAGAGGCAGGAAGATCAGAAGTTCAAGGTCATCCTCTACAACACAGTAATTCGTTTGAAGCTAATCTGGACTACTGAGACTCTGTAAAGAAAGAGTGGAAGAAATGGAATGGAAAGAGGAAGAGCAGGGGGGAAGGGGGGAGTGAGGGAGGGGGAAGGGAAGGGGAAAGAGAGATGGAGTGGGAAGAGGAGAGAGAGGTAAAGGTAGAGGAGAGAGGGGAAGGAAAGAAGGGAGGTGGAGAGAGGGGCGAAACCCTACCCATCCGTGAAAAGTAACTGGTTCTGTAATGGAGCATAGACAGGAGGGAACCCCAGTGCCTAAGAACCTAAAGGTGCACGCCCTCTGAGGACGTTGTAGGAGGGTGTGGAGGGACACACAGGACCAGCTCCTCTATGGTTGCATACACCACCATCTCCAAAAGACTTCCTCCTCACCCTCAGCTTCCATCACTCTAGCAACTAAAAGCAGTGCCAGTTTTCTAACTGCTGTTTTTCTACTCCAGGAAAGTAGGTCAACTGAGTTCCAAGAATGGTAAGTTCTGGTTATCGGAGTTTTAAGAATTTGAAGTTTTAAATCTTCCCAAGGAAATTCATGGGCTGGTTCAGAAAACAAAAGCAAAAACCATATATATTTTACACAGTCTGGTTTTCTCTAAAATTGTCTTCTTGAAAAAAAGTAATATCCACTGGCAGCTACGTCAGGACCCCAAAACGCAGCACAAATATCAACTAGATAGACTATAATTTAAATATCAAAGATGTTCATATTTTCAAGCCTAAGCTTACAGTACTTAATTGCCAAAATAAAGAGAAGCATGCCGTGATGTCACCCGCGAACCAGAAAGATGCCCTCTGACTCTCTATCTCGAACCTACTGTACAAGTTAAACCCATACACAAACTGTCCGACAAGTTAAACTGGGCAAGCACCCGGAAAACCGCAGAAGCCAGAAAAGATAAACAGAAAGCACTGTGTTGACTAAAACACAAGCATTCAAGGCGATAATGAAAGAGTGATAGCTGAGAGAAAGAAAAGGAGGTTTCGGTGGCTGAGAGAGATGAACTACCGCCGGGCTACGGGAAGGAGGAGGACGGCAACGCCCCCTTCCCTAGTGGAAGGGGAAGGAACTGGGGTGTGGAAACGGAGGCTTCCCGAACGAAGAGGTCGAGCAGCAGCCTCGAGGCATCCCCAGCGCACAGGTCCCCCGACCCGCCCTGGCCCTGGTCCTGACCCGACCCCCCCCGACCCGCGTCCGCTTGTCCACTGCCGCTGTTGGTCTCACCAGTTGCAAGCTTTTGAGAATGTTCCGGTGCCCAGGAAGCCGGCCCAGGAAAAAGTAGGCCGCCAGGCTCCTGCGTGCTCCCCTGCCGGCAGCCGGGGCCGCCTCGGTGGTGGGACTGTACACAGCTCCGTTCTCCATCGCCTGCTAAAGGTCGCCCGCTTAGCAAAAAGTCCACCGCGCAGCAGGGGGCGTCACTTCCTGGGACTCCGCCCCCGCTTCCGGCCAACTCCGCCCTCCTCACGCACTGCTCACGCCCACTCGCTCGACGCGCCCCAGCCCGAAGAAAATCCCTTCGTTTGCCCCGCCCCTTGCCTCACCCCCTTCCTTGCCACGCCCCCAAGCTTCCCCGCACCTCTGTTTGCCACGCCCCCTCCAGCTTTCCGGCTCTCCTTTTAACTCTTGAAGTGCTGGTAATTGACCGAGTTCCCATATTTCTGTTGAGTTTGTTTTTTTAACTTAGGGGTGGGGTTTTTAAATTACATTTATTTTTTAATCTCCCTACCTATGGAAGACTCCGTGTGGAAGTCAGAAGACTGTTGATGGAGTCAGTTCTATCCCTTCATGTGGGACTGAATCATCTTTAGGAGTGGCGGCTGGTGCTTGTACCTACTGAGCCATTTCCCCGCCCAGACTCTTAGTTTGGTTTCGGTCTGATTTAAAAAAAAAAACACCAAGATCCTACTAGCCCAGGCTAACCTAGAACTCAGTAGTATCTCCCGGAACTTGTACCAATCCTCCAGCCTTGATCTCTGAAGTGCTGGGATTACAGGCATGGACCCCTCCATGCTCAGCCTGTTTTGTTTGTTTTTAAAACTTATTTATTTATTTGCCTTGGTGTTTGCCTGGAACTGCGAACTGGAACTACAGACAGTTGTGAGCTGCCATGTGGATGTTGGGAACTGAACCCCGGTCCTCTGGACGAGCAGCCAGCGCTCTTAACCACTGAGCCATCTCTCCAGCCCCTTATTTTGTTTTTTAAAGCTACTATGGATCGAACTCAGGGTTTTCTGTATGCTAAAACCCAAATATCCCTGTTGGGCTGCTCCTCCAACCTCCCATGGAGTTTTTATTTATTTCTCACTTCCTATTGTTGTGGGATATTAATTTATTGTGTGAGGATGTATTTGCTGTGATTAGTGTAACAAAAAGCCGACCAGCCAATAGCTAATCAGGAGGTATAGGTGGGATTTCCGGGGAGAGAAAGGAAAAGGAGGAGAATCTAGGTGCACAAGAGATGCCAGACTTGGAAGGATGGGCAGTACCTGACAGAATGTAGATTAATAGAAATGAGCTAATTTACATTATGAGAGCCCATTTAAAACACGCCTAAACTAAGGCCAAGCTTTCATAATTAATAAGAAGTCTCCATGTCATTATTTGGGAGCTGGCTGGCAGGATGGAAAAAGACTCCCTACATCCCATTATTGTCCATTTTTCAGATAGTCATTTTTTTTATTCGTGGGGAGTGGTGCGCATGTGTATGAAGGTGCTGGCTCACACACGTGCCAGTGTGGAGATCAGAAGTCAATCTTGGGTATTGTTCCTCAGGGTTGGATCTTTGGAACTCACTGTGGAAGAAGAGGATTGACTGTGGAGAGCTGTCCTCTGTCCTATGCTGTGGAATAATCTTTTTGTATACTATGAGGATTTGTCACTGATTGGTTTAATAAAAATCTGAGTAGCCAATAGCTAGGCAAGAATTCTGGGCAAAGAGGATACTGAGAAGAAGGTGGCACTGAGGCCAGGAGACGCAGAGCAAGAAAGATGGGCACTGAGGAGATGAGGTAATAAAATCACGAGGCAGAAAGTAAATCAATAGAATTTGGTTAAGTTAGAAGAGCTAGTTAGAAACAAGCCCAAGCTATCGGTCAAGCTTTCATATTTAATAAGTCTCCATGTCATTACTGGGGAGCCACAGCCACAACAAAAAAGTCTCACTACAGTACTCCCTATGTATAGTGTGTCGTGCACATGCCCACAGCCATAACACACTAATAAGAATAAATTTTCATTTAAAGTTTTTATCTGAGCAAGGGGATAGGGCTTATGAGAAAAATTCCCACAGTGATGACTGGCTGGAGCTCTGGGAAGCTCAGTGAATTAAGAGGAGCCACTGGGGAACCTTCAAGAAAAGGAAGTAGGCCCTCCAAGGATAGGCAACGGTCCACTGACATGGGCAGTATGTGGAGCCTTGAGGAAAGGGATCAGACTGTGTTTCTATTCATGGACTGGCACTTCGGAGCTCATTCCCTCCAGAGGAACACCTAACCCAGTCTTGACATTAGGAAGAGGAAATCAGACTTGCCTGGAGTGGATGCTGAGCTGATCCACCTTAGGACTTCTTGCCCTTTTTGGGGAGAGGATGAAGGGATGGGGAGGAGAGAGGCAGAGAGCTGACAGGGAGGGATTGGGAGGAGGAAGGAAGGGAGAGCGAGGGGATACATGAGGAACAAAAGGATTTTATTTTATAAATAAATCAATATATGTATATATATACATACATATATGTTTGATATTTTAAATTCAAAATGGGTTTATAGAGCCCCTGTACTGGTGATACAGTGAAGAACACACACCTAAAGATGAAATGTTAATACAGCACACTTCATAAATGGATGATGGGGAAAGTGTCTCTGAGCACAACAGTATTTATGTTGAAGGTGACCCAGTGTATGGGGAGGTCCTCAGGTTTACACTTCAGAGTGAGAGATAAACCAAAGAGCAACCAGGCAAATACACAGACAAATAAATACACAAATGTTTAAAGGAGTTGGGGAAGAACACAGAAGCAGTGTTAGGAAAGGCAAAGGAGTGTGAAGTTTAATTCCATAGAATGGATGAAGGAGCCCTTTAATAGACCAGATATCAGAATTTAGCTAAACTCAAGCTACATTCTCAATCTACGAGTTGCATTTCTACCAGCAGAGGGCGACAAAAAGCAAAGGCATGCTAAAGAGGCCTGCAGGCTGAAGTGATCAATTCTACCAGGGAAAGAAAAGGCTGAGGAGTCAGTCGCTCCTGTGAGTACTGTCATGTAAAACATTTTATCACTTTTAGGAGTAGGGGGAGTAAACTTTTAGTTACCTGGGGATAGGAAACGGTGGGATTCAGTTCAGTCTTGAGTTTGGATTGGAGGGAGCTTGGGCACTATTTTTAACTATTAACAGGAAGCCATGTCTCAAACAAAGCTCCATCCCAAGTAGCTAGAACTCTTTAGGGTAGTTTGTCTGTTTTCTTGCCCTACTGATTACAGTTCTTAGGGGCTAGAGAGATGGTTCAATGGCTAAGAGCACTGGCTTTTCTTCCAGAGGACCCAGGTTCTGATCTCAACACCCATAAACTTGTGGGCCATAAACTCAGGGGACAGGATGACCCTATCTCAGTGCGGAAGGGGAAGACCAATGCCTAAAGTTATCGCTATTCTGACCTCTACATGAATATGCACAGCTATACTCACACACAAAAACATTTACATAGACATCATGCATACATATCCTCCTGCAAATCACTCATATACCAAGTGAAAAAAAAAAAAAACCAGATGTGGTATACACTTATAATCCAAACACTCTGAAGGTAGAAGCAGGAGAATTCCAAGTTCAGAGTCATCCTCAACTCCATATTGAGTTCCAGGCCAATCTGGCCTACATGAGACCCTGTTTCAAAACAGAAAAATCAAAGCAACACTAGCCAGGTGATAGTGCACCCTTTAGTTTTAGCATTCAGGAGACAGAAGCAAGCAGATTGCTGTGAGTTTGAAGCCAGTCTGGTTTACATAGTGAGACCTTGTTTCACACATGCTTCTCCCACAAAAGGAAGCAACTTCAACAATGAAAAATGAATCAGCATCCCTTCTGCTGCATTCATACCCAGCCCTCTTCCGCAGGTAGCAAAATGTGTTAGTTTCTGGTTATCTTCCTTACATTTATTTTTAAGATTATTTATTTTTTATTTATGTGTATGGGTGTATTTATGTGAACCATGTGCATGCAGTAACCCACAGAAGCCAGTATAGAGCATCAGATCTTTGAAATTGGAGTTATAGGTGGTTGTGAACTGCCCAATCTGGGTGCTGGGAAACAGCAGACACTCATAACCACTGAGCCATCTCTCTCCAGACACATTTCTTGTGTTTCTCTAACAAAAGACATATATACAGAAATGTATGTTCATTGGTGTGTGCACAAACATGTGGGCTGAGAAGTGCATGAGAAGCTTCAGTGCTGGGAGTGTTCTTTTATCTTGGTGCTGGTTATATATAGTCATTTTGTGATATTTCAAATCAGAACTGCAACATACACTTTTCTGTATGTGCACACTTCACCAACTTGCTGAAAGACAACAATAAAAGCTGAGTGTGGTGACACATGTCTGTAAACCCAGCACTTAGGAGGCAGAGGCAGGAGGATCAGGAGTTCATGGTCCTTCTTTGCTCCTAGGAAGATGTAGAGAACAGCCAGAGCTACATGAAACCCTCTAAACAATAAAACCCCAAACCAGAAACAACCTAGTTTCAAAACAAGATTCTAGGGCCAATGAGATGACTCTATGGATGAAAGTATTTGCCAAGCCAACCTGATCGCCTGAGTTTGAGCCCCAGATTTCCTAGTATAGGAGAACCAAATCCTAAATGGTGGCCTCTGACCTCCACAAAAGCTGTGCCGCTCATATACCTGCCCTTAAAATGATAATTATAATAAAATTTTAATCCCCTATGTTGCTAAAATTGCAGAATCCTTTCTGGTCTAGATTTTATCAATGATTCCACCTCAACACAATGCTGAGTATTTAATATGTAATGCTACACCTCAACACAATGCTGAGTATTTAATATGTAATGCTACACATGTTCTCACTGAGCTAAACATCCCCAGCCCATTTAAGATGAATCTCACTAAATTGCCTAGACAGGCCTTAATCATTCTATCCTCTGCCTGAGTCTCTCCAGTAGCTGGAATTACAGATGTGTACCACATCCAGCTTGAACAACCTTTTTCTTTTAGATCAAATAAAAACGTTTTCAATTTTTTTTCCTATAACCAGAAAGTTTTCCTCACATAGAAACAAATTATTATTCTCTTGTGTATTTACGTATTTTTAGCAGTTATATCAAATTATAGAGTGTCAAATAGCACTGTTAAGCTACACAGATTTTTATCATGAAAAAAAAAAGGTCATATTTTTTTTATCCATGTATCCTATCCCCTTGTTCAGGCTCCCTTCCCCCTCCCGCCACTACACAGATTTTTTTTTTTTTTTTTTTTTTTTTTAAAGCTTTATTTATTTATTTATTTATTTATTTGCCTTGGTGTTTGCCTGGAACTGGAACTACAGACAGTTGTTAGCTGCCATGTGGGTGCTGGGAATCGAACCCGGGTCCTCTGGAAGAGCAGACAGTGCTCTTAACCGCTGAGCCATCTCTCCAGCCCCTACACAGATTTTAAAGAAGTTTTTTGTTCAGTTTTGCTTGAGGCAAGATCTTACTATACAGTCCTGGCTATCCTGGAACTTGCTATGTAGATCAGACTGGCCTCTGCTTGCCTCAACATTCCAAGTGATAGGATCAGAGCTGTGAGCTACCACATATATCCCAGATTTTAAAGCTATAGTGAAAAGATCATAGAAGTTTGGAGTTTTTGTTTGTTTGTTTGTTTTCTTTCTTTCTTCCTTTTTTTTCCTTAAAAGATTTATCAATTTATTAAGTATACAGTGTTCTGTCTACATGTATGCCTGCATGCCAGAAGAAGGCACCAGATCTCATTACAGATGGCTGTGAGCCACCATGAGGTTGCTGGGAACTAAACTCAGATTGCCAGTGCTCTTAACCTCTGAGCCATCTTTCCAATCCCCCCCCCCCCCCCCCCCCCGATTGGTTGGTTTTTAAGACAGGGTTTCTCTGTAATCCCTAGCTGTCCTGGAACTTACTCTGTAGACCAGGCTGGGCTTGAACCTCAGAGATCCTCCTGCCTGTGCCTTCCAAGCGCTGGGATTAAAGACATGCACCACCACCAGCAGCATAGAGGTTTTATATTCAAATATTTATTTGGAAAAAGCCTTTGGAATAGGAAAGCCAGATATGATAGCATGCCTGCTATCCTAGCACTGGCAAGGCTGAGGCAGGACTGAGAGCTTAAGGCTAGCCTGTGCCACATAGTGAGTTCTAGGACAGCAACTTGAGTAACAGAGACACCATCTCAAACAAATATCTGGAGTATATAAAGTAGAAACAAAGACTGATGTCACTTTCTATCACTATGACAAAATACCCTGGAAAAGAGAGTAAGCATTATCTTTTTATTCAATTTTAACAATTACATACTACAGAGGGGTGCACACACTGCAGATGATGTGTGGAGGTCAGAGGACAAGCTGTGGACAGACATCTGTTCTCTCCCTCCACTCTATGGACTTCAGGAATTCAACTCTGGTCCTCAGGCTGGGAGACAAACATCCTTACCTGCACAGCCACCTTAGTGGCACCATAGTATGAGGATTTTTCACTCATGGTCACTTGCCCTAATCCTAACCCTTCATTGCTGCTGGACTTATGCATGTTAAGGCAGAATATTGTGGCAGGCAATGTATGATAGGGTACAAAGGCTCAACTCATGGTCGACAAGGAAGCAAGAGGATCCTGGGGGTAAGATGAACCCTTCAAAGGTACATCTTCAGTAACCTACATCCTCCAAACAGGAACACCTTCTAAGGAATCAAGCACTGCTCCCTTCCCCAGTAGCACCATGGGGGAGAGCAAGTATTTAAATATTGAGCCTATGGGGATATCTCAGATTTCAATCCTAACAATAAAGACAATAAGTCCATTTGAAATAACTAATAGGTCAAATGTAGATGCCTTTTCTCAGCTAAATTTCAATAAAAACATCACTTTATTAAGGACATTCTAAAACAAGCACTGAAAACTGAGGTCATTAAAAAGACAGAGCTGGTCACATTTATTTTATCTACTCTAATATAATTGCCAAATTTTAAAAATAGCTTCTAATTTGGGGTGGGAGCAGGGAGGTGCATGTCTGTAATCTCAGCATTTGGAAGGTTTAGGCAGGATAATCCCAAATTCTAGGTCAGGCTGGACTATATAGTAGGATATGGTTCTAATGTTAAGCAAGATGTACCAATTAATGCAACAGTGATATGACTGTTAAGGGAGTAACCAACCCTTTCAGATTGAACTTGAGCCACCACTCCACTAGAGGATGGATATCCATACCTGGGGTTCTGTAAAGCTGGTCCAAAGCTCTTGGCCAGGGAAGTCATGCTCCAGTGGAGACTCCACTATTGTTCTGCAAGACAGTCATGTGATCAACTGCCATCTAAGTATTTATATTTATGGCTGCAGATCTGTTTTACTTTCAACCTTGGTCAGAGAAGCTTCTGTTTGCAATGAGGAATGGTTAATTCAGAGATTTGCACCTTATCAAGGTGTACGAGTGACTATTGAGTGTTCAGCCCTGAATGGGACATCTAGATCAACACCTGCTCCTCAAGCTCAGAGAAGATCACCAAAGATAAGGCAGAGATAATGTGACCACTGGGCAGGAGTGCTGTGAAAGGCTACCTTCTGGTCAGTCAGTGAGACTCATTAATTAAGTCTACAGGGCTGGTGGGACAGCTCAGTGGGTAAAGGCACTTGCTGCCAACCTGCCAACCGAGCCTCATCCATCCCTGGACGCATGTGGTAGAAGGAAGAACCAACTGCACAAGTTATCCTCTGACTTTAAACACATACATGTACCAGAACACATGTATGCCTACATATAAACAAAGTTTTGGGGTTTTAAGGTTCTATTTTTATTCATAGTAATGTTGGTATAAGAAACTGTCCTAGTTGGGGTGTAGGTCAGTGGATAGAGTGCTTGCCTAACATGCACAAAGCCCTGTGTTCAATCTTTAGTGCCACAGGGGAAAAAAAAAAAAAGACACAATGGTGCATATCCATAATCCCAGCACTGGGGAGGTAAAAGCAGAATGATCAGGAGTTCAAGACCAGCCTTGGCTACATGAGACTCTGCTCAAAAACAAAAACAAACAAACAAAAAAAGGAGGTAGGGAAAAATTAGATTACATAGTGAATTAAAGGTCAGCTTAAGTTATATGGCTCCCTGTTTCACAAACAAAAACTAATCTGTAATTCCACATGCCTGTGGAAGAAGGTACTGATCAAGAACTCCCAAATTAAAAAAACATGTGAGTAAATTGCACCTGTTCATTTGCCTCTGAGAAAGATCAGAATGTTTAGGAATTCTGTTAAGTCAAACAGTTCAAAATACTAACAAATTTCATTCATTATCTGACAAATCAAACTGCAATATAAGAAAAGGCAACACATTATTTAACCCTGAATGCAGAGAATAAATACTTTATTGATTACAGTTGAAAGTCACGAACAAAAAAGGAGTATATTAAGGCAGAGCCATATATATATACATATATACTTATATATATGTATAGACAACTGCAAAGCCAGTTCTCTCTTTCCATGTTCATAACTTCTGCTTCTCTCACACTCAGGTGGTGTGCTTTCTTTCTTGATTAGAGGAGCATCTTGGCCAATGGTTCTAGTCCTTTTGATGATAATTTACAGAGTCACAGAATGAGAACACTGTGCCTCAGGTGTGACTACACTGTTGTTGGTGTGAAATCTGATAACTGATCAGTGTTCTTCAGAAAAACATATGGTATCCTTAAAAATGATTTGAATAGTCTTATCTAAAACAAGTTTAGACTTCTGAGTTAATCAACTGCCCAAATTATATATTTTTCTGCCCTTCCCTAAATGCTCCTGTATGGCTTATACAGCCTAGAGAACAGGATCACCAGGTTCTATTGCAGTCTTATACAGTTTGAATTTTTTTTTCAAAATCCAAAATTACTTCCTTATGCAGAACAGCAATGCAAACAGTTATTCTACATAATGTAAAATTGTCTTTCTTAGGTGTAGCTCCTCTTTTTAAAAGGGTAGAAAAAAAAAAGTCATAAACTTTGTCTGTCTGTAAAAGCCTCCAGCTCCCGATTCCAACTTGGAAGGAAAGGCAGAGGCAAGCCGACGTTACCCAGAAGAATGAACAATGGCTTTGTTTGGTATCTTCAGGAGGCTTCTCCTTCCGTAGGAGATGTCGGTGTTGTAGGAGAAACAGAAGCAGGTTTCCGGGTGATTCTGTCTAGTTCTGCATGAACGTCTGAGAGCACAGGCTTCTGGCCTACAGTGTGTATCAAAGAGAAAGAACAAGAGTTAGATAGAGTCTTCTACTTAAAACTGACTTCACTTTTCTTTCTTCTAAGAGAAAGTAGACTTCATTTCTTTCACCGACTTTACACTTTCTACTAAGGCTGCCTATGGTGGCTAAGGCAGATGACTGCTGAGTTCAAAGCCAAGTAGACTACATATCAAGACCCTGTCTTGGGGGTGGGAGTGGGGGTGACAAGTGAAAATAATAGCAGGCAAAGGGTCCGTGTCTATTCAGGAGGCCGAGAAAAGTTGACTGTCATAAGATCACACTAACCTGGGCCTTATCTCAAAACGAGTTTGAGGTCCTATCTTATAAAAAAAAGAAAAACAACAATAAACACTTTTTGTAGCCCACTAAATTATATAAATATCCTTAAAAATACAGGTCCTGTTTTAAACTGAGGGGCAGAGCATGGAACCTATCATTTAACTTTACATGTGAGTTTTGTTATTTCTATTTTAGGGCACAGGGCAGTGAACAATCAAGCAGAACTGGAGATCTGGAGAGGAGAGAGGAGAGAGAGCTGCCTCAAAGTTAGTGGTGTACAGAGAGGACAGGCCCCGGAGCCCCCCTAGCCTGCTAAGGGGTAACATGTCCAACTGCAGCCATTCTCCAGTCTTTAACTACAGGGGCTGGTGACGGCTCAGCAGGTAAAGACACTTGCCACCAAGCCTGACAACCTGAGCTTAATCCCTGGGACCCAAATGGTAGAAGAAAACTAAAACCAGAAAGTATTCTTCTGACCTCCCCAAACAAATTTAACAGAATCATGACATGACCCAGGAACTCCAAACTCCAATTTTTAATTGCCAACTAATTTAAAATGTAAGTTCACATATAAATTAACATTCATAGCAGCATTATTCAAAATGGCCAAAAAGAAAGAAAGAGAAAGGAAGAAAGGAGGGAGGGAGAGAGGGAGAGAAAGAGAAAGGAAGGGAGGAAGAAAGGAAGGTGGCTTATCCACACAGGTGTGTTACTGAGCCATGAAAAGGAAAGAAGCTGTGACACAGATAATACATGAGGAGCCTGAGGACACAGAAAACAGGACACACCAAGACTGCAGCTGCCTGAAGGCCTGCTAGGCAGTCCCAGACAAGGCCACCAATGGCCTGGACACTGAAAGGCATGGAAAGTATCTTTGGAGACTTTCCATGGATGACTTTCTTTGGAAAGATGAACATGATCTGAAATTAGATGCTGTGACAGTTTCTAAGCTGCATGTGACTTCATCTGTACGTCACACACAGTAAGGCTACACCCCAAGAACAGTACTTGCTCAGTGCCCTACCTGACTTTTTGGCAGAGGGTGGCAAGCCGGCGCTTCCTGCTGCAGCCCCTCCTCCAGGACTGCCCCCGACCCCGGGACCTCCAGGGGAGCCGGTCTTCTTACTCAACAGACTGTTGAAGAAGTTTGCCAGGACGCCTTCACTTGTCGCTCCAGCTTTAAAACAAACACAAAACATTTCAAAACAAGTACTGTTTTTCCATAAGTTATTTTAAATTACTTATACTTTCATCTACTCACACATAAAGTAGCAAGGTTAGATTTTATTCTTATTTTACTCTTACTGTGTAGGTCTGGTCTGTGTGTGAGCATGTGGGTGGTGGTGGATGTGGTACCTACCACACTGTATCTGCAGTTCTCACCTTCATATTCCCATGTCTTCCGGGCCTGGACTCAGGTGGTCTGGCTGATGCAGCAGGAACTTTACCTGCTGAGCCATCTTGCCAGCCCTACAGTGGCATTTTAAAGAGCCAAAAGTATTTTTTATTTTATTTATATTATTGTGTGTATGCATGTGGATCACATGTGTGTAGGAGCCCACAGAGGTCAGAAGAGGATGCTAATATACCTCTCCCCTGCCTTTTAAAATTTTATTTACTTATTAATTTATTTTTCTTTTTTTAAATATTTATTTATATGTATTCAGTATACAGAAGACGGTGCCAGATCTCACCATAGATGGCTGTGAGCCACCATGTGGTTGCTGGAAATTGAACTCAGGACCTCTGGAAGAACAGTCAGTGCTCTTAAACTCTGAGCCATCTCTCCAGCCCCTTAATTTATTTTTCAAAATAGGGTTTCTCTGTGTCACCCTGGCTGTCCTGGAACTAGCTCTGTAGACAAGGCTGGACTGAACTTAAGAGATCCACCTGCCTCTGCATCCAGAATGCTGAAGTTAAAGGCATATGCCATGACCTCCCAGCTACCTTTTTAAAAGAGCTTCATAAGTTTTTTTTATATTTATTCTCTCTCTTTCCCTCTCCCTCCACCCCCCCCACCCCCCCACCCCCGACCTGCCCCAAGTGTAGGTTACAGGACAACTTGCATGAGTGTGTGTGTCTCTTTACCGGCTAAACCATTTGACTAACCCTAGGTTACCTATTAACTATCAAAATTAATTTCTCCAATGGTCTCCCATGGAGAATAATTCAAGCCTTCACCATAAGCACAGTGACACATGGAGAAGACACTGTGGTGTCGAGAGAACCTGATTATTATGAGCTCCTATCTACAAAACAAAGCTTAGGGAACATAGAGCAGAAAAGGAAAACATTTCAGTAGATTCCAAACAAGCATGTTCATTATAAAATGTACTGCACTGCTTCCTCCAAGAGACAGAGTTATACCTTTCATGTTTGGATCAATTTTTTTTGATCCCGCAGGGATGGGGGACACACTGGCAACATTGGATGACACAGATCTGTTTGGTGTTCGAGGGGAACCTCCAGGAACTCTTGGTGATGCATCCTAGGTAAAAATGGAAAATAAAAAATATTAAAAATTAAAACCTTCAAAATATTAAAAGCATCCTACTACCATTCCCACCTATTCTAACCTATTCTACTAGCTTTTACATTATAATTCACTGATAAATATGCTAACAATTCTGTCCCCATTATTAGGGAACACTACAGGCCCATCACATTTCAAGATACCAATCACTGTACTAGTGGAAAGGGAGTTATGTATTAGATAATGAAGTGCAGCTTTGAGCACAAACTTGGGAGATAGAGCTGGTTTCCCAGCTGTATGATCAGACAAGTCATGATGTCCTCCCTAGTCCCCAATATCCATCTACAACATGGAACTATTACATAACAAGACTCCTGTGTAAGGCTGTCTTGAAGATTTGTAAAAGCATACACACACAGTTTGTGTAGTGACATGCAGTGATATTCAGGCACAAAATAAACACATACGAAATCTTTACATTTCAATGTTCTGAAAAGGAGTATAAATTCTCTAAAAACATCTCATAATTCCAAAAGAATTACCAATTCAAGTTTATATTGAAGCATACCCACTGTGTGTGTTTAAAAGAACTATAAAAGTATGTACTGAACATTAATAATTTTGTCAAAGTCTATAATACTGACCACAGGTCTTCCAGCCGCAGTTGGTGGTTGCTTAGCTAAAAGGGACTGGAGAAAAAAAAAAGAATTCTAGTTTAGACATTCATAGCCTACATTATTGTCTTTTTAAAGAAAACATACAGGTTTTGGTTTTTGTTTGTTAAGACAAGGTTTCTCTATGTAGCCCTGGCTGTCCTTGAACTCACTCTGTAGACTAGACTGGCCTCAAACTCACAGAGATCTGCCTCTGCCTCCCAAGGTATACACTACCAGCATCTGGCCACAGCTTAATTTTTACATCTGTAAGCACATTAACCTTAAAAGTAACCATGGGCCAGGAATAGTGATGTATGCCTTTAATTATAGCACTTCCAGCACTCAAGAAGAGGCAGGTGGATCCTTGTGAGTTCCAAGACAGTCTGGTCTACATAATGATTTCCAGGCCAGCTGAGGCTACATAATGAGACCTGTGTCAAAAATAAATAAATCAGCCAGGTAGTAGTAGTAAGAAGTTTCTGGCCCAGCCTAGTCTCAAGGTCTGGACTAGCAGTCTTAAAGAACCACACAAAGTCTTATATTAATTACAAGCTGTCTGGCTTATGGCTTAGGCTTATTACTTGTTAGCTCTTTTAACATAACTTATTTTTATTAATCTGTGTATTGCCATGTGGCTCTTGGCTTACCCGTGTTTTTTATATTGTTTCTTTGGGCAGCAGCTCACAGCCTATTTGTGTGACTGTGCCCTCCTTCCCCTTTATCTATGTTTAGATTTCCTGCCTGCTTCTAAGATGTCTTGCTATAGGCTAAAACATCCTCTTTATTAATCAAAGATATTCACAGCATACAGAAAAACATCCCATGGTAGTAGTTCCCATCTTCAATCCCAGCACTTGGGAGACAGGTAGGTGGATCTCTATGAGATAGATTAAGGTCAGCCTGGTCTATAAAGCAAGCTCCAGAAAAGCTGGGGCTGTCTCAAAAAGCCAATAAGTAAATGAATAAGGAACTAGAAAGATGTCTCAGCTGTTAGAAATACTGGTTGCTTTTCCAGAGGATGCAGATTCAATTCCCAGAACCCATAAGGTAGCTCACAACCATCCAAGCTCCAGTTCTAAGAGATCTTATAGCTCTCTTCTAACTTTCTTGGGCACCAGACACAGACTTGGTACACATATATACATGCAAGCAAAACATTCATATACAAAAAATATTTTTATTAAAATAATTTAAATTTTAAAAAAGGTAAAAGCAGCCAAGTGGTGGTGGCACACACTTTTAATCCCAGCACTCAAGAAGCAGAGGCAGGCAGATCTTTGTGAGCTCAAGGCTAGACTGGTCTACAGAGTGAGATCCAGGGCAGATCCAGGGCAGCCCCAGGACTACACAAAGAAACCCTGCCTCAAAAAACAAGAAAGACAGAAAGACAGAAAGAAAGAAAGAAAGAAAGAAAGAAAGAAAGAAAGAAAGAAAGAAAGAAAGAAAGAAAGAAAGAAAGAAAGAAAGAAAGAAAGAAAGAAAGAAAGACAGACAGAAAGAAAGAAAGACAGAAAGACAGACAGACAGACAGAAAGAAAGAAAGACAGAAAGACAGAAAGAAAGAAAGGAAGGAAGGAAGAAAGAAAGGAAGGAAGGAAGCAAGCAAGCAATCAATCTCTGGTGTGATGGTTAAGGAGTAAAGACATTTGCCATCTAGCCTGATGACCTGAATTCAATTTCCAGGAGGATCAACCCCCAAAAGTTGTCATCTAACAACACAGGAGCAGTGGCATGCATGAATGCACACCTCACCCCACCTCACACATACTAAACACACAAACAAATAATGTAATAAAATTTTAAGTATATGATAGTTAAATAGATATGCACAGAGCTGGAAAGCAAATAAAATCATCTTTGCATAATTAATTCTATGAAGACCACCTCTCTGTGACGTCATACCTGTAACTTCATAAGAAATACTTGGTCATCTTCTGCCATAATCTCCTTCTCATGCACAAACTGCAAAGAGTAAGTTGAATGAAATGAGTAAGTTGAATACATTTTGCTAACACCATCAATAACTGTGTGGCTTAGACTAATGGAAAGATGGTTCAGGAACTTAAAACTTTATTTCTGCTTACATAAGTGACACCCTACTGTGGCTGTGTAATTCTGTTAGCCTTGTATCGAAAAACTACACACAACAGTGACCACCATCAAGCTGTATCCCCAGCTCTGACATTCCCCCTTCCTGTCAGAGTGACCATTCCTACAACAGCCCCTCAGGCCCAGCCTTCTTTAGTATGTATTAGAGCTCATGTTGTTGTTTTAAGATAGGATATCACTCTGTCCCAGGCTGGTGGAATGCATTCTGTAGATCAGGCTGGCCTCACCCTGTGCCAATCCTCTCAGCTGTTTCAGAAGAGGTGGAGTTAAAGGCCCAGCTGTGCATCAGCTTATTACAGTGTGTGCCCTTCCCCTTCCTAATTAGCTCTTTGTACCTAAACAGCGCCTAAGTGCAATGACGGAAAAGACGCTCAGCAGTTAACAATGTACTGATTCTGCAAAGGACCTGAGTTAGGTTTCCAGCACCAACCCACAACAGCTCACAACTCACTGTAACTCCAGCTCCAGGGGATCCAATGCCCTCTCCTGACCTCTATATGTAACTAGGCTCCTGGCTACATACACCCACACCAACACACATGCCTATTCACATTTTGAACGGTTTTCTTTTTATTTATTTATTTTAATAGGTATCCAAACCAAATTAACAGGCTGACCCATTTTTCACTGAAGCTTGCTTTTCTCACTACTTAACAACCCACATACAGAAGACAGATGCCTATACTGTGAACACTTCATTAAGGCTCATAATATATATTACTAATAATATATTAAAAATAATAAAACAGTATTATTTTTCCTAAAATGCTGCATTAAATCTTTGAGGAGGAGTACATGTAAATATTCATTTTATATTACTTGCAGAAACATCTGTATCTGTGTTAATCTACTCAACATAATGTATGTACAGCTTAATACAAAGTCATAATGTACACATAAGAAAAGTACCTTCTAAAACCTGATTTAACAGTCCAAAAGTAAAGCCTTAAGCCAATACTAAAAGAAATTGGGGGGCTGGAGAGATGGCTCAGTGGTTAAGAGCACCGTCTGCTCTTCCAAAGGACCCGGGTTCGATTCCCAGCACCCACATGGCAGCTAACAACTGTCTGTAGTTCCAGTTCCAGGCAAACACCAAGGCAAATAAATAAATAAAGTTAAAAAAAAAAAAAAAAAAAGAAATTGGGAAGTTTTAGATAGCTGTGCGTCAATACAGGTAATCAGTGACTATGGTCAAAATCCACTACATGCCTCAATAGGCAGAGTGGAGGAGACTACTGTAGTGTTGTTTTGGCTCAGGAAGAGCAGTCACTTCCAAAGTCCAGTCTCCATATACTCTAAGTGTCCACTCATGTGGCTTCCAAAGTATGTTACAAAGTGATTCAGTGCTAGTGTCTGCAAATATAAAGATGGAAAGACTAATGTTTGGCAAATGAGTAGTCAACCAGCATTTGCTGGGACAGATGCATATGTGAAGCACACTCAGCAATTCTCAGGACAGTTAAGGGGACCTTCTTGTTCTCACCCTTCACATTACAGACTTCAGATTAACTATCAGCTTAGGTCTAGATATTAGGACCATTTCTGTAACTTACCTTTCGGACAGGAGGTTTGGTTATAATGTCTTCAAAATTATCTTCTATTTTCAAAGTTTGGAAATTTTCATGTAATATTCCTATTTTCTTATCATTATCCCACCCTGCTGGACTGGAGAGAAATGTACATAAAATTATCAAGCACTTATACCATCCCTTCTCTCACTAGACCCATGGGACCTTTTGGGAGAGTTGAGGGAGCACAGCACTACGGACTGAACATGTGGTGGCTCCATGCCTGAGGGAGGTACTCTACCATTGAGGTACAGCCCAGGGACTAGTCACAGGACTTCAAGCATGCTAGGGAAGCATACTACCAGCCCCTCCCAGAAAAAAATGTAAGACCAAGTCTACACTCCACTTTGGTTATTATATACTGTAACAGCTGAATACATAGATATAAGGCACCTTACAGACAATTTAGCTAAAACAGCACAGAGCTTGCAAAAGACAGGAAGTAAAACTGAAATGCAATGAGATGCAGGTCCAGGCAGGTTATAAACCAACTATCCCCACCCACTTGTCACACAGGCCTCCAAGTCCTATCTTAAAACGGAAGATGGAGACTGAGCAACAGCCCAGGATAAACTATGCTTTGAGCACACTTACATAAACACTGCATCCTTTTCCACCACCACTGCAGGGATCTTGTAGGGGAACCCATACAGTTTCTGGACAATGTATTTATAAACTAAGTCTATGTTCTTGTTCTCTTTTACTGAAGTGTAAATAAGTGCTGCACCATCTGGTTATCTCATTAAGGAAAACAAATTTCAAAAGTAAAAATACTTATGTGCTTGTGACAAAGAAAATTAATTTAGTTCTGGAGGGTAGATGTTTCGAGAGGCTAATAAGTATAAGTAAATTTAACAGTAATAACATCACTACCAAACTTAAAGCACATGCAAACACTGGACGTGCCGGCACACACCTGGAATTGTAGCACAAAGAGGCTGAGGCAGAGGATGGATCATCAGTCTGAAGCCAGCCTGGACTACATAGTGATACCTTGTCTTAAAAGGGAACACGGTGAGAATAGGGGGCTTAAGAGATAGCATCCTGGGTAAGAGTGTTTCCTGTGAAATCCAGGTTCAAATCTAGCGCCCATCTGGATTTAAAAGCTGGACAAGGGGCTGGAGAGATGGCTCAGAGGTTAAACTCTTCCAGAGGTCCTGAGTTCAATTTCCAGCAACCACATGGTGGCTCACAACCATCTATGATGACACCTGGTGCCCTCTTCTGTATACTGTGTACATAATAAATATTTTAAAAAAATAAATAAAAGCTGGACAAGAAGTCCCAGCAGTGGGAGGCAGAGACAGGTGGACCCCAGGAGTTTGCTGGCTGGGCAGCCTAGTCTAACTGGTGCAGATTCAGTAAAAAATCCTGTCTTAAGAGATAAGATAGGCAGCAACAAAAGCACCTAGTATTCTCCTATCTGTTAAACATACATGGCATTGGCAAATACATACAACACATACATACACACTCGCACACCAAACAAACAATAAACAACAATAAATAAAGATATTTCTTAGAGTCCTTGAAAGAAGGATCAGTGGGTAAAAGCTCTTGCCACCACGCCTGAAGACCTGAGTTCAAATCCTGGGAACCACGTGGTAAAAGGAGAGAACCAACTCTTATAAATTGTCCTATGAGCTCCCCAGCTTTCATCCAAAAGCCATGATAAAGTAAAGGTGTGAGAAGAAGAGTATGTGCCCACCAACAGACAATATATTCAGAGTGGCTATCCTAACTTCTCTAACTACCTAGAAAGATCACGGGCTAGTAATGGCCACTGTGTTCCTGAGAAAGGAGGGTGACTGACTCCAACATGAAATGCCAGAATTCATAACTGGGATACTCATAATTTCTAGGACATGACTTCAGGATTACAAACTTAAATATTGTTAAACATATCTTAGCTTGGCACAAACCCTTAAGTGAAAACTTAATAGTATGAACTCTGAATTAATCATCTTGTTCATGATAATGAACATTTTTTAATAATTTGGGAGATTTCTATAATGAAAATCCTGAGCTGTAATTAAAAGCTTTCAGACATTCGATGCCTTAGACTGTTGCTGTTACTTACTAAATACAACATTTTACCACCTTGACATCTCATATTCTGTATGCTTTGACAATCAACTGGCTATAATCTCCACTTAGTTTCTCTGATTATATTTCTACATTCACATTCTTTTTCCCCCTAAGCCTATAGCACCCAGTATTCCATCTGAGTATTAACTAGGCTGACCCTACCTAGCTTTGGAGAGCAACAAAATTGGGCATGGTCAAGGTAGGATCACCACAGTCTACATTTACATTTTCAAACATAACTTTTTTTTTTTTGAGACAGTTTCACTAGGCCAACCAGGCTGCTAGTCTAGAACTCACTAAGATCCGCTGGATTAAAAGTGTGCATACCCAGCTTCAGGCATAATTTTTTAAAATTTTATTTCATGTGCACTGGTGTTTTACCTGTGAGGATCCCCTAGAACTAGAATTACAGTACACAGAAGTGTGCTGGCTTCAGGCATAATTGTAAAGAGCTACTTAAAAACTTTTTTTTTTTTTTTTTTTTGAGACAAGGTTTCTCTGTGTAGCCCTGGCTGCCCTAAAACATACTCTGTAGACCATGCTGACTTCAAACTCAGATATCTGCCTGCCTCTGCCTTCCAAGTATTAGGATTAAAGGCATTTGTCACCACTGCCTGGCTTATATTCTTTCTCTCTTTTCTTTTTTTTTTTTTTTAAGGTACTTTATCATACATGGACATACTTGTCTGTATGTGTGCATGAATGCAGTAGTCTGTTGAGTCCAGCAGAGGGTGCTGCAGGCAACTGTGAGCCATCAGCCTTAGGCTCTGGGAACCAACTCTGCATAGCAACCACTCCTTCCCTCCTTTCTTTGTATCTGAAGATACACAAAAGTGCCCTTCACCTCAGCACAATTCAACACGGTGATACCGGACAAATGGGCCATGAACAGAAGAGTACACAAGAGGGCATAAGGAAAGAAAAGGACCATGCCAAGAGATTTCATTCATCTAGCCTTTCCTCCATGACCTTTAAATTAAATGTTCATCCTGGAGATGATAAACTAAGACACATGCAGGACCTAAGTTTTCACCTGTAAGTTCTCTTAAAATCCTACTTGCAACCCTCATTTTCTCTTGCGTTGGTAAATGTCACTCACTGACTCACCTAATCTTTGCAATGTAAATTAGACTCTATGTGACATGTTTTCCAATGTGTGATCATAAAAATAATCCACAAGGTGTTTTTTTTTTAAATTATTTATTTTGGGGTGTTTGTTTTTCTATGTAATCACAGCTCACTATGCAGACCAAACTGGCCTTGAACTCATTACATAGCCTAGGTTAGCTTCAAACTCCATTCTATTGTCTCAGTCTCCTAGGTGCTGGGATTACAGGCATGCTCCACCATGTCTGACATAGTTTTTAAACAGGTAGATTAACAACACAGCCCATAGTCCCAAAATTTAAGAGGCTGACACAGGGGACTCTTGGGTTCTAGGCTAGCCTAGGCTACAAATTCTGCTTCAAAACACACACAGACACACACCACATACCCCCAAAACCCCAGAGAAAAGCAGCTCCCTGTCACCATCCCCCAGCCTGTGGATGTCCTACTCACTCTCTCCCTGAACACTTTTTCTGTCCCATAAAAGCCCTTTGTATCTCTGTGCCCTTCTCCCAAGACAGAGACTTAAGAACAAAGCTGCTCAGGACCAGCTTTGAATAAGTCTGTTTCCTCCCATTTACTTCTGCTTCCATCTCAACAGAGCAGAGAGAGAGCAGCATAAACCTAACAGCAGGAACACATCAAAACACCCATGCTCCTGACCTGGCAAGCAGACAGGTGGACTAATACAGACTTTCTGAAGTCATCCTAACTGTTCTTTTGGTGGGACACTGTTAAAGGATACATTGTAAACAGAACTTGCGGATGTGTGACTGGATAAAATCGAAGTGTTCATCTCTGTAGTCATGTTCTTTCTCCAATATACTAATGGCATCACACTGTGGAGGTAACAAAATCGTAAGATGGCATCGCAGTAACTTTAAACACTGAAATCCAATAGGATAATATAAAAATAGCTAAACAGTTCAATTTTTGGTAAGAGAATATAACAAGTTACCAATAGACTATGGTAACCAACTAGCAGAACCTGGAATATCAACAGAGACACCCTTAACACCTCTCGCTTCTGTGTTACACTCCATCTGAGCAGGATGCTCCAGACAGTTTCAATACATAGAAGAATGAAGACCAACAAACTTATGTCCAGAGGTCACATTTGCCATTCAGCCACCAATTTACTATTTCAACTCTACAGAACATAGCTGTGCATTCCTTTCCACCTGTGGCCCTCATCTCTTGCCTGGTGCTTCAATCATCTCCATCACAGTCTCATCACTATAAAGGAGGCTGGCTGTGAAATGCTGCCTGCAGAGTTAACAAGATCAATTCTTCCTTGCTATAGAAAAACACTGAGGACAATACAAAGAGGCATTTTCAAACTCCATGACATCCAAATAATTTCACTGAAACCCTAAAAGAAAGTGTAGAATATATGGGCCGGAGAGATAGCTGAGGAGTTGAGAGCACTGGCTACTCTTCCAGAAGACCCAAGTTAAAATCTCAGCAACCACGTGAAAGCTTACAACTGTCTGTAACTCCAGTTTCAGGGGCTCTGACACCCTCACACAGACATATATGCAGGCAAAACACCAATGTACATAAAAATGAATCTTTTTAAAAAAAATTTTATTTAAAAACAAGTGTTGTATGCTGCTGTGGGAGTATGTTTTGGTATGTTGTAAATATGTGTCCCTCTTATTAGTTTAATAAAAAGTGGATTGGCCAGAGACAGACAGAAAGTGTGGGCGGGGCCACCAGACTAAGAAAACCCTGGGAAGAGGAAGAGCAGAGCAGAGATGCCAGAGAGACACCAGTGAGATGCACAGGAAAGAAACTGAAATGATGCTGAGAAAAGGTACGGAACTGCATGGCTAAACAAGATAAGAATCATGAATTAGTTTAAGAGTAAGAGCTAGTAGCAATATGCCAGAGCCATAGGCTGATCAGCATAAAATTAATTTAAGTATCTGTGTGTTTCTGTGGGACTGCGGATCTGTGGGTCTGGACCACAGGCCAGACAGGCCAGAAACGTAACACTACAGTATGTTATTATTATATGAAACATTAGTCTGGGATCAAATTTCATCTTAGATTTGTTATACATACATACATTACAGAAGAGTCTTCCTAGATAATTATGAACACTGGCTTGCCCATTTTATTTACTGAGTGACATTTCAAGTGATTTTTTTTTTATCATTGGTAGAGAGATTTATTTATGTATTTATTAAAAAAAACATTTCAAATGATTGAAGACACTTTATTGTACTGTTGACATACTGGTGAAGTACTGCAGTTTAGTAAATAGTTTTTAACCTAAATAAGGGACTGGAGATGTAGCTCAAGTGGTGGAGTATGTATGAGGCCCTGGATTTAGCTCCCAGAATCCTTTCACTGCTTAAAAAGAGAAAAGGGTTAACTGAGTCAGGCATGGTAGCCCACTGTATTCCTTAAAATCTTAAGACACCATCAGGTATACTTTAGTGTATGAACTTTAAAAAAGTGTAGGGGGGTTTAAGAAAACAAGACAAAAAAATATAGTAACACTAAGAGTTTGTGTCCTTAAAGGGATGAAAATGTGACTCAACTATATCAGCTTAAAGACTGACAGTGGAGGAGCTGCTGAAGGGGCTCTCAGTAGGCAGCTGCCAGTAAGCCTGGCATCAGGCTTTCTCTCCCAGGTCCCAGTGATAGAAGGAGAGAGAGCCGCTGCCCACAAACTTAGTCACTGTACAAAAACTCAAACACACACAAAACACAAATGTTTTAATGAACTAAGTTGTTGTACTAAAACACTGATGCCAATAACCAGCTGTCAAACAAACATGAACTACACATAGATTTCAGTGTATGTAAAATAATGTTCTACAGAAAAGATGTAACAATGCCAAAATCAACACTTGAAAAGCGGATAACAAGTTTTAACACATTTAAATACTTTCATCCTACTCTTTAGTTACTGATAATTTTTGTAAAATTTAAAATAAAACTTAAACCATATCTTTAGGGTTTTTTTTTTTTAATAATTTTTATCACAAAGACGAACAGAATTCTGCACTTTCTCCTTGTTACATGCACCCTTTCCATAGTATAAAAAGCAGAAATAATTTTAGGCCTTTAGGGTTATGTCAGTTCTAGGCATGGGGTTCAATCAGAACATTTGCCTAGCAGATACTGTTGGCTTTTTGTGTGTGAATAAAATCTCAACACCGGGAATATCACACTAGAGTTTATTAGCAGGAAAGCAGACAGAGATGCAGGGAATTGAAGGAGAAAAGGGAGGAATCTTGTGTGAGCACTTTCTTTAAGAGGGCGGGTGGGCCCCGTGTTTGCATGGGGCGTAGCAGCAGCTCTATTCCATCCCAGGTGAATGCCCCCCCCAAGAAGCCTTGGGAATGCTTACATATACAAGGCCCTGTGTTTTGATGGAATGGAACAGAACAGTTTATGTTCTGATATTTTCTCAACTATTCCACAATGGACAAATAGTAAAAACACATTACTTAGGAACAAACAGAGAAAAAAAAATGACCTTGGCAGATAAGTTATGCTTTAAAAAAAGCATCTTTTCACTACAAAATATATTCACTAAAAGGAACTAAATTAACAAAAATATTTGTTTATTTTATATGTATAAGATAAGGTCTGGGGGCTGAAGAGATGGCTCAGAGGTTAAGATCACTGACTGCTCTTCCAGAGGACCTGAGTTCGATTCCCAGCAACCACATGGTGGCTCACAACCATCTATAATGACATCTGGTACCTTCTTCTGTATACTGTGTACATAATAAATAAATAAATAAATAAGACCAAATAGGGGGGCTGGAGAGATGGCTCAGTGGTTAAGAGCATTGACTGTTCTCCTAGAGGACCTGAGTTCGATTCCCAGCAACCACATGGTGGCTCACAACCATCTATAAAGACATCTGGCATGCAGGCATATATGCAGAAAGAATACTGTATACATAATAAGCAAATCTTAAAAAGAAAAAAGATAAGGTATGTAACACAGGCTAGTCTGGAACTCATGAGCTTCCTGCTTCCTGAAAGCTAGGATCCAGGTATATGCCACTGTGCACAGTAAGCCAACAGATATGAAAACATTCTGTTGGCACCTTTTAATAAAACAAATAAGTTTTGAGTTTTTTGGGGTTTTTTGTTTGTTTGTTTTTCGAGACAGGCTTTCTTTGTCTAACAGTCCTGGCTGTTCTGGAACTCCCTTTGTAGACCAGGCTGGCCTCAAACTCACTGAGATGCCCCACCTCTGCTTCCCACATGCTGGGATTAAAGGAATGCCTGAATAATAAGTTCTTAATAATGGCATATCAACATTACATAACAGGTGATACAAGGAGCTTAAAAGTCAGCTGTAACCTGATGGGCTCATGCCTTTAATCCTAGCAAACAAGAGGCAGAGGTAGGTAGATCTGTGAGTTTATGGCCAGCCTGGTCTACAGAACAAGTTCCAGGACAGTCAGGGCAACACAGAGAAACCCTGTTTCAAAAAAACACAAAGCAAAGAAAAAAGTTAGTGTAGTATAATAAAAGGTAATGTTAGAAAGCATCTTATTTTAAGGTGCATTTAATAGTGCATGCCTTTAATCCCAACATTGGAGACAGAGCAAGCAGAGTACCAAGCTAGCCACAGTGATACAGTGAGCTATGGTTACTCCATGTCTCAAGCAAAATACAAACAAAAAAACCCCAAATGGACAAAAAGCAAAAAAAAAAAAAAAAAGATATTTTACCAATAAAAATAATAAGTTATTGGAGACTGGAGAGATGGTCCATCAAATAAGAGCACTAGCTGCTCTTCCAGAAGGTCCAGGTTCAAGTTTCATCACCCACATGACAGCTCACAATCATCTAAAATTTCAATCCCAGGAGACCTGACACCCTCTTCTGGTTTATGAGGGCACAACACACACACAAAGTGCACAGACATACATGTAAGCAAAATATTCATACACATAAAACAGAATAAACAAACTACAACAGTATCACTTTATCTGTAACTATTTTTAATAAACTAATGGTCCAGTGAGGTCTAACTGAAACTATGAAAATGAAATTCAACCATGAACAGGCTATTTTCTTTCAAAGAAACTGTCAGACCCCAAACACTTCATTAGTGTAAGTGCATGCTTGTGGTTCCATCATCACCCAGAGACCATGACATAAGAAAAGTGAACCTGAGGACAGCCTGTGAACACATGAGACCATGTCTCAAAAGAAAAAAGTCACCTAGGAAAACTACCACCCCAAAAACAAAACAGCCACACACTCTGCAAGAGTCCCAGGAAGCAAACTGACCTTTGTGCAGACTACGAGCACTGGGAGGCCCAGGTTGTGTGTGAGTGTGTCTGCGCCCAGGGGGAGGACAACACTGTCATCTCTGTCCTCTTGGGCAGCTGTGGCTCTTCGCTGAGGGGAAGCTGGGAAGTCTTCTCCTGGCTCCACGTACTCTTGGAAATCTCTAATCACTGCAAGTCCAAGTAAACATGGTTTAGAAATGGCATTAGATGAGCCTCGGTTATTTCTGCCACAATCTAAATCTATTTTTTTCTGGGCTTAGATACCATCTTACATAGAAAAAACAAAAAAATGACTTAAGAAGTGCTACATACACGGATGGCCCTACACAGTGGGGCTCTCTCTGTGTAGGGTGGGTTAGTTGTATAATACTTTGAAGGCCAGAGAGATGCTCAGATGTTAGAGGAGTAACAATCAGTGATAAAGGAGCCTGATGACTGAATTTGATGCCTGGGACCCTCAAAGTAGCAGGAGAGAACTCCTGCAAATTGTTCTCTGACCGCCACATGCAGTTGCACCTGGATCCACACACAAGTAAAAAAAATACTATTTATTATATTTAGTGTGTATCCTGAATAACACTCTCCATATGTGTGCACTGCATGGATAGACAGACACACATGCACGCACGCACATGCACGCACCTGAAGTTCTGCCTTCTCTAAAGACAGAACACAGCAAGAATTAGATAAAACTAAATATGGAAGAAAAAGAATATATAACTCAAGCATAGTGCTGGAGCTGGAGAGATGGCTTAACACTGAAAAGCACTGGCTACTCTTCCAGAGAATATGGGTTCAATTCTCAACATCCACAAGAGGACTAACAATCATATGTAACTTCGGTTGTAGGGGACCTGATGCCTTCTTCTGGTCTCCAAGGGCATTCCACACACATGGTACAAAGACAGACATACATGCAAAATACCCATATATATATAAAATAAAAGTAAATTTTAAAGTAAAATAAATAAAACAGTGTTTACCAAGCATGGAAGAAGACACCTGTTTTCCTAGCATAACCTGAGGCAGGAGTAATTCCTTAAATCTTCCTGCTTCAGCCTACAGAGTACTGGGATTGTAGGTATGAGCCACCACATTCAGCTGGGTACTTCTTTTCTCTTGTGAGAGGTTTTCCCTATGTAGTTCAGGCTTGCCTGAAACCCATCTCAAACTCCCAAGTGCTGGGATCATAGGTGAGCAACCATGCCCTGCATAAATACAGTAATCAAATATGTCCACAATTTCTTACCTACTTTGGCATTTCTAACAGGGACTGGGGAGACGTCTAAGTTGGAAAAGTACTTGTTGGGCAAACATGAAGACCAGAGTTCAGATCTCCACCACTCACATAAAAGCTAAACCCAGTGGTATATACTTGTAATACAAGCACTAGAGTGCAGAGGCAAGCAAATGTCTGCAGCTCACTGGCCAACTAGTCTAGCTGAGGATGTGAGTTCCAGGTTCAGCAAAAGACCCTGTCTCAAAACGTAAGGTAGAGAGGCTGAAAAGATGGCTTGGCATTTAAAAGCACATGTTGCTCTTGCAGAATTTGGCTCTCAGCCCCAAGGGCAGCTCAGACTATTTTAACTGCAGCTCTAGGGGATCCAAAGTCTTCCCCTGGACTCTATAAGGATCTGCACTCACATGTACACATTTCTTACGACATACAGACAAAATTAAAAATAAAGGGGAACCTACATGCATATGTCCACACAAACCCATACATAACACACACAAGAGTGTGAACTAGGAGGAAACATGGTTGAGTACAAACATGGATTAGGAGTTGGGGAAGGGAAAAAACTCCACAGGCAATGATCATCAATAAAAGAGACCGTCAGAGTAAAATCTCTAAACAGTCAGGTGTGATGGCACATGCCTGTAATCTCAGCATTGGGGAAGAAAAGCAGGAAGAATTCCAGCTTGAGTTCAGCCTAAGCTACAAAGGAAGACACTGTACCAAAAATAAACAAACAAATGTACACTTAATATAAAAATTCAAAACTAGCACACAAAAGAGTGTGAACCAGAGGCAGAAAACAATGGTTCAAAAGCACAAGTATTGACTAGGAGGAGCAGGGGAAATGACTGCATAGGTACACACAGTCTAATGTAGTCTGTAAATAATAAAACCAACTTAACATCTTTCATGTTAACATCTTTCACCCTGACAAAGTTGGTAACTTAGTAGTCATAAAACTGCTGGAAGTGGGCAACTTAAGAAAGGTTTATGTTTTTGCCCATAAAAATGAATACACAGAGCCATTTGGCAAAAATAAAACATACTTCTACCAAAGAGTTTACTATTATATATGTTAAATATTAAAATTCAGTGCATCATTCAAGTTGAATTTGAAAATGATAGTCATGTTGTATTTCCCTCACTGAATCTTGTTTGTAGAAAAAAATCAATCAAAGTGACTTCTATAGTCAGCTAAGATATCCCTTTCAGAAGCCCACACAAGTATTTCCTGATCACTCACACTTCTGCTCCATTTCTTTCATCTCTTCAGGGGGTATTTTCAGCTTGTCCACGTGTTCCCTCACCACACTTGCCCATTTCTGTAAGGAATCCAAAGCAGTCCAAGGCTTTGACATATCAACAACCAGTATAATTAGAGTGTCCTTCAGAGAAAGAGCGTCCAGGGAGAACTTGAGTAGCCCTTTGTGATACAGGTCTCCATCCAAGATCCACACATTACATCTTGTTTGATCTACAAAGACAAAAATAATCCACACCATTTCTTTTAGTATCACTATTAAGCCATTTAATTACCCACAAGTGATGTTTGTTATCATTGATAAAGTTCAACAATTTGAGTCAAGTATGACTATTAAGAAAGGCCTAAAATGATGTAATAGGTGACTATATGAGAGAACACCCACTCTCTAGTTCCTATTCCTTAATCAAGGCCAAGGCATTAAATACCATGTTCACATTTTAATATCTTGTACATACTCAAGAAATTACACACACAAAAAAGGGCAGTGGCCTATAGAATAAAAAAAGGCTGAGCAAATGAAAAAACTATGGGAACAATTATATTATTATAGGAAAATGAGGAAAAGATAAAAAGAGGGTAGGCAAAAGAGTCACCATACTGCAGAAGAAGCAACTTCAAAACTGAGACTGTTTTGTTAAGGATGGCGAGGGCACTAACATTCCATATGAGAATACTGTAAGATGCTTAAAACTATATAATCTGAAACCCAACATGTCATCATTAATGTCTGTGCACAACTATTCACTGACCCAAGTGACATCCCAGATCTCCTGCTGAGCAATGACAACTGAGGAAAAGCCAACTGCAGGGGAGAACAGCAGGGTCCCTCCAAGTTGACCTGAGGAGGCCAGTGTCACAGAGGAGCCACACTTACCATCCCTGTCTTCATCATGTACATTTACATACAAATACTCCAGTCCTCTTCCTTTCTTGTACTCCTCAATTCCCTGAATTTTTCTTATTAGGCTTGTTTTTCCAGCTCCATCTTCACCTAGATAAATACATTAAAAAAAAATTTGTTTTAATTTTAGTATGGACCAAGGACATTTTCTGGCACCATATGAAAAGCCAGCTCAAGTGGCATCAGCCACAAAAGTAACCCAAAAGACGACAGAGGGGCAGCTGCGCAAGTAAAGATGAAGTCTCCATACCAGACTCCCTTCTCCCAATACTGCTGCTACTTTTGTTAAATCTTGTTCCATCCTGCTATAAATGGTGCCTTCTGTGGGGACAGAGTAACAAATGGGATTTCATGACTTCAGGAAATGCCACATTTACATCATCATCCTAGTTTAATCTATAAAGAGCAAAGAGCTCCCTTTTAGCCTTCAGTCTTAAGACTCTCAGCTGAGGGGCTGGAGAGATGGCTCAGCGGTTAAGAGCACCCTCTGCTCTTCCAGAGGATCCGAGTTCGATTTCCAGCACCCACATGGCAGCTCACAACTGTCTGTAGTTCCAGTTCCAGGCAAACACCAAGGCAAATAAATAAATAAATAAAGTTAAAAAAAAAAAAAAAAAAAAAAAAGACTCTCAGCTGGTAGAGACATCTTTTTTGTTTAAAGACCAGAATACAGGCAAGCTTACAAAGTATACCACAAATTTCAGCAGGCAAAGATGATAATAACAGAACCACCACCCCCTTTTTGGATTTTTAAAAACTATTTACTTTAAAAATTATGTGAGTGCAACCAGTGAACAGCTTGAGATCGGAAACACCTTGGACTGACCCCTTGGATCCCACTCCCCCTAGAGGAACACCTGACTCAGTTTGATGCCACGTAACGATGAAAATTACAGAATGTCTGGATACTGTATGTTATTGTCTTCTCTTTAAGTTTTTTGACTGTAATGAAGTAGTAAAAGCTGCTAAAAGCCATTTGATTATAAATGCTGCTGGATAAATTCAACCTATATATTTTGTAAATGAGTTGATATTAAAATCGAAATAAAAAGATATGCTACTTTGGAGGTTTCCTTTTTATTTCTACAGAAAATGAGAGGCTGTAGATTTATTTCTGGTTAGAGAAAATGAGGCTTGATCAAGGAAGACCCCCTGAAAAGTCTTCAATGGAAACAGATGGCCCAGATGATTCAGCATTTCAGAGCACTTCTGCTGCAGTTTCCTCTGAGCTCTGCATCCAAAACAACTTCAAGGAGACTGGAGATGACCCAGCCTTAGTGACTACTCTACTAAAAACTTGTCTATAAACCTAATTTTTTTTTTTTATTTCCATGGGATTGCCAGCACTGCCATTCAGCCTGAAGTAACCTAGAGAATTATGCCCACATTCTCAAAAAATGGATTATGGATGTTTGTATTTATAAGTTGTTATAGATAATGGGGAAAAAGGAATATTAGATTTGGTGTTCTTGTTATTTTAAAAAGAAAAAAAAAGGGGGAAATGTAGTGGGACTGTGTTCTGTTACATTGTAAATGATTGTCCCACCTTTTAGTTTAATAAAAACACTGATTGGCTGAGGTAGACAGAAAGTGTGGACAGAGCTACCAGACTGGGAAAACTCTGAGAACAAGAAGAGTAAAGGAGAGATGGCAGGAGACACAGAAGAAAGAAGTTGAAATGCTTCTGAGAAAAGGTACTGAGCTGCATGGCTGAAAAGATAAGAATCGTGGGTTAGTTTAAGACCAAAAAGAGCTAGCTAGCAATATGCCTGGGCCCTAGGCTGATCAGCATAAAATGAATATAAGTTTTTGTGTGTTTTTTGGGGGCAAAGCAGCAGTGGGGCTGTGAGTGGGTCTGAACCTCAAGGCTAGACCTGAAGGTCTCGGCCAGAAACCTCATAAAACATGGTCTTCTGGCTAGCTTAAGATCTGGGAAACACATACTCTGGGCCCTTCTCTCTCACGCTCCTGGATGGTAAAGGACAGGTCAGTAACCTCTTAGTTTTTACATTAGAGCTTACTCCCTTGGCCTCTCCCTCCTCTCCTTTTCTCTAACTTCCTCTCTGCCTCTTCTTTTCTCACTTCTCTCCCTCTTGTCTGCCTGCCTTTCTCAAGTTCCCACCCTGATGCAGCCTTTCACTCTCTCTCTTCAGCTCTCCATCTCCCAAGAACCTCTTGCACTATGTTGCGTGTGGTGTGTTTGTTTTAGTGGCACACCCTGACAGGGCCTGTCAAAGGTCCCCACTTCATGCCAGGATCTCACCTGCTCCACCCACAGCAGATCTGCCTTCTCATTCACCCACAGCCTTGCCTTCCATCCAATACCAACAATTGGGTCTCTGGTGGGACTCCCCACCTCTGACCATTTCTCTGGAGGTGAGACTGGCCTCAGGATTCTTCAGACCAAGCAGTCGGGGAACAGAGGCACTTTCTTTTTCTTTGTGCCAAGACCTTCTTGTGTCTGTCTGCTCTCCCTCTCAAAATGTCCTATCTGTTTGCTGCAATATGAGAGTCAAAGATGGAGAAGCCAGATTCATGCTCAGCACACCTTGGTTTTCCCTTTCCTTTAACTTATCAATTCCAGGTTTTTGTTGTTGTTGTTGGTGGTGGTGGTGGTGGTGGTGGTGGTGACTTGGATTTAACCCTATATGAGTAAATATAAGTTGGGTTTAATTTTGTGTGTAAGTGTATGTAACTTGGATTCAACTGTGTGTATATATGTACATGTAACTATTGTTTAGAAACACATGGTTCAAAGAGCAACCATGTGGCTTTCCTCCATCTCAGCTGGTGGCTTCATCCTGATGTAAGCAGCTACACAGCTGGAGGCCTTCTTTTACTAAGGTTAAAGAATACACTTCAGAGTCCTAATGAGCTCTTTGTCCATTGTATTCTTTTAGACTAAGAAAACAACAAGCCTCAAATATTTTGGACTGGTATGGACTTTTGTATGATGATAGAAATATGGTTATATATAATTCAATTCTGGTTTAGAATATGCTCTATATGGGGGCTGGAGAGATGGCTCAGAGGTTAAGAGCACTGACTGTTCTTCCAGAGGACCTGAGTTCAATTCCCAGCAAAACCATATGGTGGCTCACAACCATCTATGATGAGGTCTGGTGCCCTCTTCTGTAAAACTGTATGCATAATAAATAAATAAATCTTTAAAAAAAAAAAAAAGAATATGCTCTATATGATGATAAAAATTTAAGATTATAAAAGGTCTATTCAGATTAACAAAAGCTGACTGAGAGATTTATACATAAGTTCCAGTGTCTTTGCCAAGTGTTCAACACCAAACTTCTAGAGAATTTAAATAAGTGGTGACATATGTTTGATAAATAAGGTATTTGATAAATTCACAGAACAGATTTCAATGTAACATTTGCTACTGACTGACCTCAGTAATCCACCTGTGTCTCCTGGTAAATCAGACAGAAAGAGGGTGTCAAGGTGATGCTGAGGTGATGGGAAAAGAGCAGGTGCTTTAAGGATTGTTTATGTGAAGACAGGAAAGCTGAAGTGTTGATAAGAAAAGTGATTTAATGCCTGTCTTTCTAGCTAGCTAGCTATGTTACTGTTCACAACTTTGACATTAATTGATGGAATTCTGATAAGCTAATAGTCTAGCTCTGGCAGAATACTATACTCTATCACTATATTACATAGCCACAAGTTGAGAATTTTAAATTCCCTTTAGTTGCTTTCTAATGAATCTAAAACTTACCTCTTTTTATTAATTCTAAGTTCTTGTGAGCTCCAGGGAATCAATTTGAATCCATCTGAACAGTATCTTGCCAGGTTCAAGCAATGCCAGAGGGTTCCACAGTCAGAATAGTAAAGGGAAACAGCCAGCTATCCCAGTACATGGCCAGCATCCTAGTCTTCTCAGATCTCTCAGAGATGATCAACACCCCCCAGGTCAAAGGAAGCAGTCTTAAGAACACGATAAACTCATCCCTGCCTCACCTGCTACCCCTTTCTAACTCCTTACCTTTTTTTTTTTTTAAAACTTTATTTATTTATTTGCCTTGGTGTTTGCCTGGAACTGGAACTACAGACAGTTGTTAGCTGCCATGTGGGTGCTGGGAATCGAACCCGGGTCCTCTGGAAGAGCAGAGGATGCTCTTAACCGCTGAGCCATCTCTCCAGCCCCCTCCTTACCTTTTTATAATAAAAAAAGGGAGAAATGTTAGCATTTAGGCATCTTTACTGACCTGCCCTTAAGGTCTTGACAGAATACATCCTCAACTGCAGCCACTAAGAGCACCTCCTGTGCACATTCATTACATTCCCTTATAAAGGGAGGCTTTGCCTATCTCCCACCACTTTCTCTTCTTTTGCTCACTCTCGTCCTTAGAAACTGATCTCTGCCCCTTCTCTCCTCTCCCCTCAATAGACCTCCCCCATGGGCCCTGTTGTATGCTTTGATTCTTTCGTGCCACTTTTAAAATACAACAGTCTTGCCTGGCCTATACAAATCCCTCTGTCCCCTTCCAGCACCACTGTGATAATTTGCCCCCATAAGCTCATAAAGAGTGGTGCTATTAGAAGGGGTGGCTTTGTTGGAGTAGGTATGACACCTTGTTAGAAGAGGTGTGTCACTATAGGCTTTGAAGTCTCCTATGTTCAAGCTATGCTTAGCATAACATTCAGACCACTTCCTGTTGCCTGCAGGTCAAGATGTAGGATTCTCAGCTACTTTTCCAGCACCATGCCTGCCTGTATGCTGCCATGTTCCACCGTGACAATGAACTAAACTTCTGAAACTGTAAGCTACCCTAATTAAATGTTTTCCTTCATAAGAAGTTACCATGGTTATGGTGTCTCTTCACAGCAATAGCAACCCTAAGACAACCACAAAGACTTAGTATGATGGTGCATATCTGTAATCCCATACTTAGTAGGTAGAGAAAAAGATTCAGAAGTTCAAAGTCATCCTTAGCTACAAATTGAGTCTAAAGCCAGCCTAGGCTACATAAAACCTTCTCTCAATATTTTTTTTTTTAATTTTCATTTTTTTGAAAAAAAAAAATTGCAGGTACTTTTCCTGAAAGTATATCTGTGCAAAAGGCTCATGCTTGGTGCCAGTGGAGATGAAAAGAGGCTGTCAGATCCCCTGGAACTAGAGTTGCACATGGTTGATTGTGAGCTGCCACACAGGTGCTGGAAATTCAACAAGGGTCCTCTGGAACAGTAGCCAGTGCTCTTTACTGCTATACCATCTCTCCAGCCTATTTTCATTTTCATATTGAAGAAGAAAGAAACAGGAGGAAGTAGAAAAAGAGGAGGAAAATGATGATACAGAAGCAACAGCAACAGCAGTTAAGGCTGCCTATGTCATAGATTTGATAACTAGCTTTATTATCTGAATGCTGCCACAAAAATCATAGTGGCCACCTGTCCACTGTTTATTCATTCATCCATCCTTCTTTTCTTCCCTTCTTCTTTCCTTCCTTTTTGGTTTTTTTAGTGTAGCCCTGGCTGCCCTGGAACTTGTACTGTAAACCAGGCTATCCTCAAACTCAGAGATCCACCTGCCTCTGCCTCCCAAGTGCTGGTATTAAAGGTGTGCAACACCATGCCTGGCTCACTGGTGTTTCTAATCATGGTGTCAGAAAGAGACAGAGGTGACACTGGAAAAAGAAAAGAGAATGGCCACAGAGACACACTGAACTCAAAACTAAGTGTTCCTGGGAGTTGGCAAGATGACTCAGTAGTTAAGAGTATCTGAGTTTGGTTCTCAGCACCCACATCAAACAGTTCAGAGCTATTTGTAACTCCAACTCCAGTGGAATCCAACAGGCACTGGCACATACTCATATACACACACATACACAATTAAAATAAACCTAATTAAACTTTTAAAAAGCAAAGTATTTCAGATGACAAGTGTCTTAGTTCAGTTTCTATTACTGTAATAAAGACCATGACCAAAAACAACTTTGGTGTGTAGTAGTATTTCACCTTACAATTTACAGTCCATCATGCAGGGAAGTGAGGGCAGGAAACGGGAGGCAGGAGATGAAGCAGGGACCAAGAACAAGTGTTAATTACTTTTACTGGCTTGCTTTCTTTCTTTTCTTATATCTATTTATTTTATTATATGAATGTTTTGTCCACATGTATGTCTGTTCACCTGCCCTGCCCTGTGGAGGTCAGAAGAGAGCATCAGATCCCCTGGAACAGGAGTTACAGGCTTTTCTGAGCATGTGTGGGTATTGGGGATTGAACCTGGGTCCTCTGCAGGAGCAGCCAGTACTCTCTTGAACCATATCTCCATCACTCTTTGCTTTTCTATAAGCACAGAGTCATCTGTCCAGGGAGGGGGCATGGTCCATAGTAGGCTGGACTTTTCAACATCAATCATCAATCAAAAAAAAAAAAGAAAGAAAATTCCACAGACTTGCCTACAGGTCAATCTGATGAAGGCATTCTCTCAGTTGAGGTTCCCTCTTCTCTGATGACTCTAGTTTACATCAACTAGAGAAAAAATCTAACCAATACACATCACAAATAGTGATACATGCCTATAATTCCAGCACTTAGTATTGAGAGTTTGAAGCTTACCTGGGCTACATAGTTAAGTCAAAATCAGACTATACTATAAGCAAAAGAAGGTACCTCACAACATTCATTACCATAGTTCATCTGTAGTTGAAGACTAGGTATTTTCATGAAACATTTTCCAACCTCATTATTAGTAAATATAACCATAAATATCTATTGTAAGTTTGACATATATACACACATTCATACATATATATACACACATACTTCTTAAATCAGATCATTATGTTGAAAAGTATTTGCACCGCATTGTTCATTGCAGCATTATCCACAATGCCAAGATATGAAACTCAATTTAAGATTCATCATCCGATGAAAAATAAATTTCATTAAAACCAAGCATGGTGGTGCATATCTATAATCAAAGCATTTAGGATTTGGAGGCAGAAGGATCATAAGTTAAAAACCAATCTCAACTTTATTAGTTTGAAGCCAGCTTAGGGTACATGAGATTCTGCCTTGAAAATTAAAAAATATATATATACATAGATAGATAGATAGATAGATAGATAGATAGATAGATAGACAGATACACAGCAGATTGCCACAAAGTCATAAAAGAAATCATGAATTTGTGAAAATATGAAGTGAACTCAGAAGACACAATGTTAAGTGTGATAAGCCAGGCACAAAAGACAAATAACACAGGAACTTCCGTTCTGTGTGGAGGTAGAGACAGTCCACAGAAGAGTGTGCAGTGCTGGTTCCCAGGATCTGGGGAACTGGTGAGGCAGAAATCACAAAGATCACAAAGTCTCAGGCAGAAAGGGAAAGTGCTATCAGAGCTTTCCTGTGCTGCAGTAAGCACCAAGGCTTTCAGCAACCTACAGTGTGTGGGGGAATTGCCCAGAACATGCTGAGGCATCTCATCACAAGACTGGCAACATATGACATGACAGGCCATTGCCCAGAGTGCATATGTACCATATAGTATGTTGTACACAGCAAGCATGCCTAATTTTACCTAATTAAGAAAAAAAAATGTGGCAATTAAATGAGTATTCCATGCTACTTTTATGGTATACTATTAAACTAGCCATCAAAACAATAGATCAGGTTCAAAACTGTAATATCTATGATAATAAGAGTAATTCTCATGATAAAATATCATGCTTAAAAGGTGGAATAAAACTAACTGTTGGAAAGTGGGATATGTCAAAAGTGTTCGCTGTATTGGTCTTGTGATTCAAATTCTCTTAGCTCTATATAACATTATGGCATTTAACTTAGAGATTTAACTCAAGCAATAAGGAAGAAAATTTCTATCTATCACCTTAGGAGGCTGGAGTTGATTCTCACATTTAAAACAATTTGAATCACCATGATAGAAGAGCTATAGAAAAGCTTAAAAGATCTGTGCCTGCCTACAAACCATCAACAAGAAAAAAAAAAGTCAGCAAGTAGATGTGGCTTGTGTCTCTAATCCCAGCACTCAGGAAGCTGGGGCAGGCAGATCTCTGTGAGCTCAAGGCCAGCTGGGTCTACAGAGTGAGTTCCAGGGCAGTCAGCACTACACAGTGAAACCCTGCTTCAAAAAACAAAAAAGAAAAATACAGAACTCTTCTTGCCAGTCACTGTCCTAAGAAGTAAGGAGCCTAGTGATGCCTGAAGTCAGACAGCCTTGTAATTAAGGCAACACTTCAGCCAAACTTTGCAGGATTAATTAACCACCAGGAGTTAATCATTTCAGGAAGAGAAAACGAGTGCAGAGACCCAGGCAAACAAAGTGTCCTTCTAACAAGGACAAATAAACACTTGGCATGGTGGTACAGCCTACAGTCCTAGCCTGTGCCAAGTTTGAGACCAGCTTGAGCTATGTAGAAAGTAGACTGGGAAGGCAAGCTTGAGGCCAGAATGCCAGGCTAAGAAAGTTAAACTGTCCATATGACAAGATTGTGTGCAGAAACCAAAAACCCAAACTCGAGGTATTAGATTAAGTCTGGGACAGGCCTACTGGTACAAGTCTGTAGCCACAGCTACTCAGGAGGCTAAGGCAGGAATATTTCAAGTTCAAGTCTTGCCCTAATTACAGTGAGTTCAAGATCAACCTAGGCAACTTAATGAGACCCTATCAAAAATAAAAACAAAACTAAGATGGCCAGCAGGAGTAAAGGCACTTGCCACCAAGCCCAACAACTTGAGTTGTTATGGGTCTCACTTCTGTAAGTCTTCTGACCTCCACATCATGACAGAGCATGCACACCTGTATATGAGAGAATGAATGTCCCTCCTCCTCCTCGTTCTCCTCTTCTTGTCTCTCCCTCCACCCCTCTCTTTTTCTCCCCCCAAAACAAATTTTAAAGAGAGAGAGAGAGCATTTAGGCTGTAGCTCTATGACAGAGCACTTACTTAGCCAGCACGAATCTGGCAACATGTTCTATCCCTAGAACCACCACAATAGCAATAATAATAAATAAAATAGAAGCCATGCCTCCTAACCTCCCTTGCCTCCTGTTGGCCCTTCTCCACAGAACTCACTAGCACGCATGTGCTGTACTTAGTCTTGACTATTTTGCTCATTGCCCCACTGCCTAGAAAGTGTGACAAAGTATCTATTTATCTCCAGTCTTCCATAGAGTGGCCACTGAAAGGTGCCATCAACTCAGTACTTGCCCAGATTCCTGTTAGTTTTAATCCCAGCACTCAAGAGGCAGAGGCAAATGGATCTCTTTTCAATCCCAGCACTCAAGAGTTGGAGGCCAGCCTGGTCTACAAAGCAAGTTCCAGGACAGCCAGGGTTATTACACCAAAGCAAAGTGCTAAAAAGCTAGGGCAAAAAATGACATGACAGGAAAGTTATCACACACCTTTCTATTTCCTAAAATACTACTCTTAAAGTAGGTGATCTCTATAAAACTGGGAAATGGCAAGGGAAAGAGGATGGCTAGGCAGTTAAGAGCACTTGCTGATCTTACAAAAGACTAGATTTCAGTCCCCAGCATATCTGTAGGTGGCTTCAACCACCTGTAACTCCAGCTCCAGGAATCCAACACCTCATTACACAGGTACATATTCAAGCAGACATATGCACATACATACACACATAAAATAAATAAATAAAATTATGCTAGGTGATGACAGCAAGCTTTTAATCCCAGCACTCTAGAGGCAGAATGTGAATCTCTGTGAGTTCAAGGCCAGCCTGGTCTACAGAGCAAGTTCCAGGACAGCCAGGGCTACAGAGAAACTCTGTCTCAAACAAAGAAAAAATAATAATAATGAGGTACTGAGTTGATATATATATATCTCAATGGTAGAAAGATGCCTACCATGCACAAGGCACTGGGTTCGAATTGCAGCAACAGAAAAACAAATGTAGTTCAATCATTTTTAAAAATTACTTTTACACTTACTACTTATTTTCTATGTGTATATATAAGCATAAATGCAAAAGCGTGCATGTGGAGGTCAGAAGGCAACTTGCAGGAGTTGGCTCTTTCCTTCCCTTCCACCACGGGTCCCAGAGTCAATCGCAGGTCATTAGACTTGATGGCAGGCACCTGTGCCCACTGACGTCTCTCAGGCCCTGTAATTAAATCTTAATGGCCCAATTCGTACATGGTGGCGGGTACCACAATCCCAGCACTGGGAAGGAAAGGCAGGAGATCTCGAATTTGGGAACTAACATTGAGTTCCAAGTCAGCCTAGGTTGCCTTGTCTCAACAAAGTAGACAGATGCTCTTAATCATACACAGGACATAAAGGACCTGCTTTTGAGGGGGTCCCAGATGGAAATTATCCCATTCTTTTCTGGCCAAACAAGCTACTTGCTTACCAAAACAGAAACAATGTTTTAGCACTGAAGATCCTTCATCAACATCTGCGTCAATTACTCACCACCCCATTCTCTGTTCATAATATGCCTCATCTGTAACTGCTAGTCCTGGGCTTTTACCACATCTATAAATACTGTTGGTGACTCATGCTTATAAAACCTGAGGCTATATACTGGGCATGCAAGCACACTCCTTTTATCCCAGCAGAGGCAGAAGGATCTCTCTGAGTGTGAAGCCAACCTAGTCTACAAGGCAGAGTTCCTATGAAGGAAGGAAAAAACCCAGTAGATCCCTGCAGGTGATGATAAGATTAGGTCATCTAAATTTGCATCTTGATAAATTAGATTTTCTTAAAGAAAACATAATTTCATTTTTTCTTATTTTCTACCATTAGGAATTGACCATAGAACTTCATATACTCTAGGTACCACTGAGCACTTTAAAATATGTTCTAGGAGATATTTAAATATGTCTCCAGACATATTTTAAAGTGCTTTTAAAACAAACTAAAACTGGGTGTGATGACACTCCCCTCTAATTCCTTTAGAGACAGAAGCAGGAGGAGGTCAGCCTGCTCCACACACGGAGACAGTTTTCAAAAGCAGGGTGGGAAAGAAGAGAGCACCTGGATAGATACTATAACATACTGGATAGATATTATAATAGATACTTTTATGCCCACATAAAAATGCTAGGACACGGGGCTGGACAGATGGCTCAAGAGATTAAGAGCACTGATTGTTCTTCCAGAGGTCCTGAGTTCAATCCCCAGCAACCACATGGTGGCTCACAACCATCTATGATGACATCTGGTGCCCTCTTCTGTATAATGTATACATAATAAATAAATAAATCTTTTTAAAAAATGCTAGGACACTTAATGTAAATGTAAATTAAGTTACAGGCCACATAGACTTACCTATATAGTGTTGTATAGCCTCTAACATTAGAATTTTTTAAATTACATTTAGTGTGTGTGTGCTCGTGTGCACAAATGTGCCACAGAATTGTGTGTGGAGGCCAGAGAATTACTTGCAGGGAGGTTGCTTCTCTGCTTCCACTTTGCAGGTCCTGAAGACCAAACTCAGAGCATCAATCAGACTTGGTAGCAAGCACTTTTACATACTGAGCCATCTCACTGTTCCTCCCCATGTAGCTCTTTAAAACCATTAAAAAAAAAAAAAAAAAAAAAAAACCAGAAATAAAATAAAAAAGTCATTTGTTGCTTGTTGGACATTCAAAATCACCATGGAACAATTCCTGAATGTCAGTTGGGAATTGCTTTGCCTTAGTCAAGTTTGGAGATGTCTAAGAGCTCACAGGCAGGGAAGAGCCTTGTCTAACCAATGGAAGAGCAAAGGAACAAAGGCTTGTTGATTACTGGTGCAGACTACAGTGAAACTCTCCACCATGAGTAAACCTGTATTCCATGTTATTTGTCAATACTCTGTTCACATAAGCCACTCCCAAGATTCAGTACTTACAAGTTTCAGTTTATCTAAAGCAACTACAGCTATCAATTCTTATTCCTAACTTCAAATTTAAAAAACAAAGTGAGGGAGGCTAGAGAGATGGCTCATAAGTTAAGAGCACTGGCTGCTCTTCCAGAGGTCCTCAGTTCAATTCCCAGCAACCACATGGTAGCTTGATAATCATCTATAATGAGATCTTGTCCCCTTTTCTGGCTTGCAAGGAGAACACTGTATACATAAAAAGATATATCTTAAAAAAAAAAAAAAGTAATCACAAAATCTCTCAAGACCTAAAAATCAGTAGAAGTGTGTCATGGTGTATGTGTGGTGTCCAAGAACAACTTGAGGGGCCCAGTTCTCTCCTTCCACCATGTGGATGACAGTCATCATCAGGCTTGGCAGCAGGAGCCATTATGCACTGAGCCATCTCATCAGCCCATACTAAGATCTGTCAGTTTACAAATGAAGAATTTGGATGTGAACTCTAACTGGGCCATCCCATCACCAGCTGTTTGAACCTGTTCACTATAGGAACCATGTCCACAGTGGTGGACTGAAATTTTATTACTATCATTCACTGGATCCGTGACATTGTAAGAAAGAAACTCCTGTAGGAGGACCACCAGCAGTTTAAAAAGAACATCAAGAAAACATGAAGTGTGTGAAAGTAAAAAGCCATACACAGCATGTGACATAACTGCTATCCCAAACACTAAAGCACAGCACCATTTCCAGGCATTCCCAGAGGTTACTGCTTGTCATGCACACAGGCTAGAAAGTGGTAGAACTGTCTGAAAAGCAAAGCAACTTAAGCCCTACCAGCACTCAGGAACACAAAGCCCCTATTTCCACTTTGTGCACCTTGGGCCTGGATCAGTGTGTGTGTGTGTGTGTGCGCGCGTGCACACACACACACACACACATTCATGACAACCAGTCAAATTAAATAACACTCTGCATAATTTTTTCTCTGTCTTTTCTTTTGCCTAGACAATGTACTCTTGCTTAACATAGGTTTGGTGCTACACACCCTCTCTACAGAGTTTTAGCTGGCATCTCCATATCCGATAGATACATCAGGGTGCACATCATGATAAATAGGTGATAAACAGGAATTTCCAACCTGCCATATAAAAAATGAGATGCAGGGCTGGAGAGATGGCTCAGAGGTTAAGAGCACTGTCTGCTCTTCCAGAGGTCGTGAGTTCAATTTCCAGCACCCACATGGTGGCTCACAACCATCTACAATGAGATCTGGTACCCTCTTTCTTATTGTTTATTTTTGAGACAGGGTCTCTCTACTGAGCCCTGACTGTCCTGGAACTCCCTATGGAACTAAGCTGATCTTAAACTCCCAGAGATCTACCTCCTTCTGCCTTCTAAGTGCTGATGTGAGGCATTATACCCAGCCTCATGAGAACCTTCATTCAACTACTGGCTCAGATTTTCCACTTAGCCCTCCACAGGTTATGTGGAGGATCCAGAGAGATGGGGGCTTTTGATCTGTTTCCATCTCTCAATGGGCATCTCCCTCCCAGGTGGGGTAGAGTGGGAGTAGGCTGTTACCCAGGTGCAGAACTTGGTGCCATGGAATAAACTTTTATGCATTCAGACTGAATGCTCTGAAGCATCTAGAAGTATCTGCAGAGCAAAAATACAAAGCAATCTTGAACTAGTGCTGTGGGATGTGTGGATATTTGTTAGGTATTTAATAAATCCTGGGATATCAGAGAGACCACACAGTCAAATCCTAGGCAGACAGCTCAGGAAATCCTTGGTCTTTGAATACAAGGATAAACTGCTGAGTCAGTCACACACACACACACACACACACACACACACACACACACACACACACACACTTTTAATCCCAGCACAGAGAAAGCTAGGAGAGGGGACCAACACCCTTAATCCCATAACTCCACAGACAGAACTTCTTCTGTTTCTGTGAGTTCAAGGCTACACACCTTTAATCCTAACCTGGATGGTACAGGGTATATAAGGGCTGTAGAAACCAGGCAGAAAGAGAAGTGACAGGCAGAAGAGAGCAGGAGCGAGGCTGAGGAAGTTGCAAGACAGTTTGGTGAGAACTGACTGTGGTGGTTCTTCTCTTTGATATTTCAGCCTTCCCCCGATATTTGGCTCAGAGTCTTCTTTTCTTACAACCCAAATTTGTGCTACTACAGGGATGTCTTTCTGTATGCTGTGAATATGTTTTATTACGTTTGGTTAATTAAGAAGCTGCTTTGGCCTATAGCAAGGCAGAATAGAGTCAGGCTTGAAATCTAATACAGGGAGAAGAGGGCAGAGTTGAAAAGACACCAGCCAGCTGCCAGAGGAGCAAGATTTATTAGAATACAGGTAAAACCAAGAGACATAGGTTAACAGAAATGAGTTAAGTTGTAAGAGCTAGTTAATAATAAGCCTGAGTAATAGGCCAAACAGTTTGTAATTACTATTAAGCCTCTGAGTGATTATTCAGGAACAGACAGGAAGGAGTGATTCATCCATCTACAAATGGTTCTCAATGTTCGACAACTCCATCCACATAAAAACCTGAGAAAAGGTTCTAAAGCGAAGCCAACATCAGCTTCATAGTTTATATCTCTCATTTCAGGCCACAGTAGAGAACCTCATCCTCTGGCCATGGAGGGCTTCTGAAACATGGCAACTCTCCTGGGCCAAAGTACAAAGAGGCTTCTCTTAGCTGCTGCTCGTAGGCTTGAGAACACAGCCATTGGCTTAAGAACACAGCTGCAAGCTAATTAATAAGGCTTGCTACCTCCACCATGCTGGAAAGCCCAGAGGAGTGGAGTTAGCTACAAAAACTGCCACTTTAGTCCTAGCCACTCCCACTTAGCAGTTCAAAAACTCTCCTGGTCATAAAAGAATTACAGACATACAATAAGAGAAAAAAAATGCTAAATAGGTCACAGTATGTTAAAAAAAAAAAAAAAAAAAAAAAAAAAAAAAAAAAAAAAAAAAAAAAAAAAAAAAAAAAAAAAAAAAAAAAAAAAAAAAAAAAAAAAAAAAAAAAAAA
>PVIH01005112.1:0-19652 GCA_004025045.1 Sigmodon hispidus | reverse complement strand
ATTTATTTGCCTTGGTGTTTGCCTGGAACTGGAACTACAGACAGTTGTTAGCTGCCATGTGGGTGCTGGGAATCGAACCCGGGTCCTCTGGAAGAGCAGACAGTGCTCTTAACCGCTGAGCCATCTCTCCAGCCCCAATAAAATAAAATCTTAAAAGAGAGAAATACTTTGTTTTAAAGCCACAGAAATGGGAAATACACAGGGAGTCTGGATTGTGTATATTATGTTGATCTTGAATTTTTAAATGTTAATAAGCAAACAACAGTTGCTAAAAGAGATGGAATTGAAAGTGTTGCTGAAATAATCTAGCTAGATACTTTTTAAATGCCTTAACTTTAAAGAAAAAAGTCAAAAAATACATATTTAACAAATGGAAATCAAAATGCTTTCGTGTTTTGTTCCCATGGAAGACAAAAAAAACTATAGATTCCTTCAGGCTAATATGGTTTGATCAACATCTGGAACAGCTTCAAAGCAACTGGTTGAAATGATGCAGCCTCAAAGACTACTACAGCCAAGATTTAACCATAATTCTAAATTTTCTCAGGGTCCTTCAAGATCACCAGCACCCATCAATCAGCAGGAAGTAATCTAGAAAACTATACCCCAATACCCAAAATATTGTTTATGAATGTTTGTTTTCATTTAAAGGGGTTGGTTATAAACAGTTAATGGTCACAGTCAATCTCTTCCTAAAGAAGAAAGGGAGATATGATATAGAAATGATGGAGAAAAGAATTATAATAACAAAAAGGGAGGATCAATTATTGAATATACTTTAATCCAAAGGACAACTCAAAATCTTTACAATGGTTTAGATTTTGGTTTACTGATACAAATTTAGTATCAATTTTGTTATACTGTATGTATATTTCTACTCTTGTTTAAGGTATTATTATTATTATTATAATTTAAAATTATAATGTATAATTAAGAAATAAAGAGTAATAGTCATCTATAATAATCAAACTTATAGTCATGATAGTTAGGTTTTCTAGGTATACCAAGATCATATTTCAATTAGATAAGTAATTTCAAACACTTTTAATACCTACAAAATATGGCATTTAAAATGTTTTAAAAACTGAGACTTTTAGGCTGGAGAGATGGCTGAGCAGTTAAGAGCACTGACTGTTCTTTCGGAGGACCTGAGTTTCCCAGCATCCACATGGCAGCTAACAACTGTCTGTAATTCCAAGATCTGACACCCTTACACAGTTCTACACGCAGGTAAAAACACTAATTCACATAAAATAAAAGTAAATATTTAAAAAAAAAAAACTGAGACTTTTCTCAATAGTGAGACATCTGTTCTTGACAACACCAGTTACTTCAAAGAAGATGATAGGGATCGACGAAACTCCTTATACAATTTGCTTTCATTATGGCAAGGCTAGCCATTTGGGCAAGAAACTGCTCTTGCCTGGACTGATTGACAATATGCTGTATAAACTGGACACGTAAGACCCACAAAAAAATAACTGCTAAACTTTGCCAAATCAAGGCAGGATGGCCCTTCAGGTTTCTACTTCACAGAAGAAACCATCAGACACTCTACTCTGCAGGACACAGATAAAAGTGACTGACAAACTATACCAAAATAAGCAGGACAGACTGTCAAATTTCCTGCTTCACTGAAATGTCTGCTAGATACTCTAGACCTGTAGGCTGAAGATGGATACCCAATATTGCAGAGGAACTTTGGGTGACTGTGTAGGCAGCTTGAGGTCCCTGTCATTAAGTAACATTTTTACCCCTCTGGGGTCTTTGATGGAGCTGAAGATTAGATATAGTTTTCCTTAGTTATGAATAAAAAATAAATTCGATATAAAACTTTAGATTCATAAAGAGAGGATATATGATAAAGTATTTTCTTTAATTTTACCAAATACAAATAGACACTGTAACTGTAATTCTTGCTTGATAGCTGTTTTATTATATGTAATTTTACTATGTTAGTTAAAGATAAAACCTTCCTTTTTGATCAGACAGAAAGGGGGAAATACTAAGAGATGTCTTTCTGTATGCTGTGAATGTTTTATTGCCATTGGTTAATAAAGAACTACTTTGGCCTATAGCAAGGCAGAATAGAGTCAGGCAGGAAATCCAAGCAGAGATACAGGGAGAAGAGGCCAGAGTCAAGGAGATACCAGCCAGCTGCCAGAGGAGCAAGTATCAGAACACAGGTAGGGGCTCAAGAGATGGCTCAGAGGTTAAAAGCATCAACTATTCTTCCAAAGGTCCTGAGTTCAATTCCCAGCAACCACATGGTAGCTCACAACCATCTATCTTGAGATCTGGTGCCCTCTTCTGGCACACAGGCATAGTGGAGGCAGAATGCTATATACGTAATAAATAAAAATTTTAAGAAAAAAGAAAAAAAGAACACAGGTAAAACCAGGAAACATGTGGTAAAACATATGCTAATAAAAATAAAATAAAAATGGGTTGGTTTAAATCGTAAAAGCTAGTTAATAATAAGCCTGAGCAATAGGTCAAACAGTTTGTAATTAATATTAAACCTCTGAGTATTTATTCAGGAACAGGCCATTGGGACAGATTCATCCATCTACATACTAGTGAAACTATGAAGTCTGAGACACAAAGACACAAAGTCTGGCAAACAGCAAAAACAACACATCATCCGGGAGACCCTCAGCAGAGTAACTGACATTATCGGATAGTTCTCACCATGTAGCAATCCCTATCATATGAAAACACTAGAACTTATTCTCAGTTATTTCTCTGACTCTTACAGGCTGATTAAAAGAAAATTAAAAATCAGTTTAATTCAATAGACCCTAAGGCCAGTAAATGCTGATCCCAATGGCTATCATCAGCTTCCTATGCTCCAGAGGTCAAAGTCTCACTGAACTAAAGGTTCTTTATCAGCAGCTATGGTATGCATTACTTAGCAATGTCACTCATAGGAATTTATTCCAAAGATAATACTGAGTACATGGAAAATAAGATGTAACAATAATGACCTATAATCAACCATAATTATGATACAGCCAAATATACTATTATTCAATAAGGAAAGAAAGATAAAGCTGGGCTGGTGAGGTGGTTAGCACATAAAATTCTTGCCAAACAAGTCCAACAATCTGAGTTTGATCTCTGGCTCCTGCAGAATTTCTGGGAGTTTCAATTTTATTATCGACTAACACTGACTTTTTTATACACTCATGCATAGTACTCTGCTAGACCTTTTGGTCATGAAGATGTGCAAGTAAGTTAGCATACACCAACTCGAAAGCTTTATTTAATAGTATTTAGAACAAATAACTCTTTCCTTTCAGTTTAAAAAACATTTTGTAGGAAAAAACCCTAAAATGCCATAATCTGCTTCTTATGTTATTGTTCATATTGTTTTAAGTTATTTATTCATTGCCTTTTGCTGTTGGAAGAGGGCGTCTTGATATAAATCCCAACTGGCACAGAACTCTCTTGTAGTACAATCTGGTCTCAAACTAAATTCCCCCAGCCTACAGAATGTTCAGATCACAAATATGTAATACAAGGGCTGGAGAGATGGTTCAGAGGTTAAAAGCACTGAGTGTTCTTCAAGAGGTCCTGAGTTCAAAAAAAAAGTTGTCAATTGTCAAACTAAAAAAAAAATAGTAGTGGAATGAGAAAACTAGCTCAACAAAATTGTCCTCACTCCAGTTTTGATTTGTTTTGTTTCTCACTATGTTGCCCTGAAAGTCACTCTATAGACCAGGCTGGCCTCAAACTAACAGAGATCTGCCTGCCTCTGCCTCCTAAGTGCTGGAATTTGTTTTTGTTTTTCAACACAGAGTTTCTCTGTGTAACAATAGCAACCCTGACTGTCCTGGAACTTGCTTTGTACCCAGGCTGGCCTTGAACTCACAGAGATCCAGCTGCCTCCCCCTTTGCCTCCAAAGGGATTAAAGGCATTTGCCACCATACCTGGCAGTTAATTTTATTTTTATTTTTTTAAATATTTATTTATTTATTATGTATACAGTATACAGAAGAGGGTACCAGATATCATTATAGATGGTTGTGAGCCGCCATGTGATTGCTGGGAATTGAACTCAGGACCTCTGGAAGAATAGCCAGTGCTTTTAACCTCTGAGCCATCTCTCCAGCCCCCGGTTTTATTTTTTTAACATCTTATTTTTCTTTCTCTGGCATGAAACATGCACAACTTTTAAATTAGTGACTTCCAACTTTAAAGGTTTTTAGACGTAACATCTTTTGGTTCTTTTAATACCCTGAAGTATAAAATTATCTCAATGTATAGGTCAGGAGGTGGTGTCCACAAAGCTACAGCTTCCAAAGACAGAATCTACGCCCAGCTGCCTGGTCTCTAGGTGGACTCCTTCCACCACAGCTGAGATACCTGAGCTTTCCACTGCCCCTCACCTAGTCTCCTCCCCTGTCAGTGCACTTCCACCACTTCTCATGGGCTCTTCACACTGACATTTCATTTGACTTGTGGTACTCTGTCATCTCCCCTTAGGACTTTACAAGCTTCTGGAGGCAGAAAGGGCATCTCAGCCCAATTTTCCTTGGATGATTCTGCACAGTGCAATTCTAAAACTTTAAAAGAAATGAATGAAGAGGTGATCTATTAAACCAGAGAAGATAGGCTTGCCCATCAACTCAAGGCTCCTCTGTTTGGCTTTTTTTTTTTTTTTTTTTTTTTTTTTTTTTTTTTTTTTTTTTTTTTTTTTTTTTTTTTTTTTTTTTTTTTTTTTTTTAAGTTTTTTTCAGACAAGAGTCTTACGTAGTCCAGGCTGAATTCTAACTTCCTATGTAATGAGAATGACTCTGAATTCCCAATCCTCTTGCCTCCACCTCCCAAGTACTGGGAGTGTGTGCCCCCAGGTCCAGCTACTGTCCTGAATGTTCAAAGTGCTTTTGCTGGCATTTTCCTTCGGTAGACTTCACTTCAGCTGAAGAACTATTCTACTAGTCTATGTCTCTCATTCTGCTTTCTGCTTGTGACAGTGACACTGGGGGAATATGTCTACTCCTCTTAATTCTTAAACCTCTACTCAACTATACTGAGAGTTAATTCCTCATTCATGCAACCAATACTCACTAAGCATCTACTATGACAAATATCATAACCATCCAATAAAACTTCCATTAACTCTCATCTTTGCTTAGGGATAAAACTAATGGCAACAAAGGAATTATAGGAAGGCAGAGTTCATCAATTTTAAGTCACAGACCAAAACTAGCCTGTCTTCTGTTTCTATAAATAAAGTTTAATGAAACACTAGTAATTTCATTCATTCATGTATTATCTGTGACTGTCTGGGAACTTAAGAGCAGAACTGAGGAGTTGCAAGAGACTATATGACTCACAAAGAATACTTTACTTAGTATCTGATCCCCTACAGAAAACTTTGCTGGCCTTGACTTTTTGTTTGTTTCCCAAGACAGGGTTTCTTTATGTAGCTTTTCTGTCCTGGAATTCACCCTGTGGACCAGAATGGCCTCAGAGATCCACCTCCAGAGTGCTAGGATTAAAGATGTGTGCCACCTAGCAGTCCTGACTGTTTTAGAACTAACAATATGCCATTTGATCCTCATAACATTTGTATTTGGTATATTTTTTTAGTAGTAACATATACTAAACACATAATTTTATGCTAATCCTCAACTCAGAATGAGAAATGTACTTTGAATCACTTTATCACTGACATCATAGTCTCCTAACCACTAAACCAGAAAACAGCATCAACACAACTAATAAAAACATGTTTCCTACAGTTACAGAACCCTGATCATCTTTAATCCCTGTTCCTCAAAAAAGTAATAGTTCAGGGGCTTAGGATCATCTCAGTGGTAAGAGTGTCTGCCTATTACTCCACGTTCAATCCCTATTACCCACCCCCACACCACCACTAAAAAAAAAAAAGAGAGAAAGATACAGATATAGGTAGAATGATTAAGTACTGTCATAGTTTTTCTGAACCTCACTATGAGCCAGGCCTAGGTAGATTTATACCTGGGCTGCTTATTTATAAGTATCATGGCCAATTATATCCTTCAATAAGCCACATCCAAAAGCCCAATATGTACTTGAGTTTTCTTCATAAAAGTCCCATTAGGCTTTTGTTGTTTTGTTTTTTAGGAGTTGTTTTTTGTTTATTTGGCGTTTAAGGGTTATGTTTGTTTATTTTATGAGTCTGAACATGTGTATGTGCCCCACTTGTGTGCCTGATGAGGAGGTCAGAAGGGGGTGTCAGACTCCCTGGACCTGGAATTACAGATTGCTGTCAGCTACCATGTGGTCCTGTGCCCTCTGTATGAACAGCAAGTGCTCTTAATTACTGAGCCATCTCTCCAGCCCCTTTTTTGGTTTGTTGTCATTGTTAGCTTACTGGGAATGGCTTTATACTCCTGATCCTCCTGCCTGAATCTCCAAATATTGGAACAGGCATTCATCACCACATCACCCAGCTTCTTTTTAAAGATAAGGTCTCCCTATACAGCCCCTGAATTTGTGTTTCTGTTGCTTTAGCCTCCAGGATTAAGACCAGATTTTTTTCCTTTAAGTAATCACCAATATTTTGGGTCAAAAATAACCATTGAGTATTAAGAGTTGTGTGTGTGTACTGTCTTCCTTGAAGGAACTTCAATCTAGCCGAAAAGCTATACCAAGACCATACCACACAGGACTCTTAACAACAGTATGAGTTTGGAGAACCTAATTAACTGTATCTAAATACCGTCACCTCATCTATAAATTGGTGCTACCATCTACCCTCTAGACTGTGTGATAGAACTGTAGATGAGATGTGTATGAAAATGTTTTTGAGAGATAGCTCAGTGGTTAAGAGCACATACTGCTCTTGCTGAAGACCTGAGTTTGAATCACAGCATACACATCAGGCAGTTTACCTGTAACCCCAGCTCCAGGGGGATCTGAGATACCTCTGACCTCTGTAGGCACTTGTATTCATGTGTATGAGAGAGAGAGAGAGAGAGAGAGAGAGAGAGAGAGAGAGAGAGAGAGAGAGAGAGAGAGCTGAAATAATAAAAATAAATCTTTAAAAAGCAAAGAAAATGCTTTTGATAATTCCTTACACATAGTTCTGAGTCCTTTATCCTACTGGAGGAAAGGTAAAGTAGCAAACTAAGGGTTAAACTGTGGTGTGTAGCTATGCAGTATAGCTGTGCAAGGGATTCAGACAAAGGTCTATATCATCTCTCCTTACTAGGCTATTTCTGAAATACAAAACCCTGTTAATGGGCTCAGATTTCTTTTTTCTTTGACCATAGACTCCAAAACATCACCCTCACTCATGAATAGCATCTATCTCCCTGGCTGAAAGCCTCAAACTCATAACAAAAGACCAGTTGGACACCTACTGTGTGTTTTCATCCTCTACCACTACCGAGGGAACACTGCTCTAATACCAGACAACTAAATGCCTCTAAGAACTCTTTAGAGGAATTTTTGAAAAGTAAGTATATTTATGCATACACAGTATTTAAAAGTCAGTAATTAGCTTTTTCCAAAGCTGAAAAGGGCTCAGGAAAAATCTTATAATAAGAAAGAAAATATGACATTTCAGCTTATATAACTTGACAGCAGATGGAGCTTTCTGAACTATTGAGTTCATAAGGAAGAAAATCTAGCCTAGGTAGAGAGCAGTTGAAGGACTGTAAGGCTTCCAAGTACACCAAGTCTGACCCAGTGTCAGAAGGATCTAGAAAACACCAAAAAAGAAACAAGTCTGCCACTTTTTACTGGCAAGATTCAAACAAAAAGAAATCTATTTAACGCAGTAATCAAAACAGAATCCACTTCAAGGGGGTCATACAGTCTTAAATTGACTGTAGCAATTAGTGGTAATCTGTCTACATTAGTAATTAACAGCATTCTCTGGAACTGTTTTTTGTTTTGTTGCTTTGAGACCCTACTCTATCTCTGCCCTATCAATATTACTTATGTAGGCAGTAATCCTTTCTTGTTTGTAAGGAAGACAGGTTTACTGGGCACAATGCAACTCCAATTCACCTGTTAGAGACTTTTCAGCAATGTTTTTTCATTCAGTCAAGCCCATCCCAGCTTCTGCTGCCTGGCTTTCCATGGTGTCTCCCACAATTCCAGGAGGCAAGTTCTGTTATTTCCACAGCTCACATATGAAAGATGAAGAAAGCCAGGCTTACAGACACCAATCAACTTGCTTAAGATAACATGGTTTGTATGTGACAGGGGCCTTTATTCAATCCAGGCTATCTGCACGTGGTGCTTTCAATCACAGGAAAAGAAAGGAAAAAATACAAAGCTGATTTTCCAACCAGTTTAACCACAGATTTATACAACACAAAAATGTATGCATATGATGACAGGAGGTCATAGAAAATGAATCATTCGTCCTACCTACCTATTCACAGCCAACTGGAGAGCCTCTCAGGTAGCAATTCTTAGGCACACATAACAAAAACTCTGCAGGCAGAGCTTCCCAGCCTTTTGGTTAAGATTCAAGAGTCTAAAGTCTTGAGACACGCACATCAAAGTTTTAAAATATAAGTGTCATCTTATTATACACTCCAATATCTTGCATTAAAAAAAAAAAAGAGAGAGAGAGAGAAATTTCTCCTGGAGCTGGAAAAACTTGCGGGAAAATGTAAGGATGGAATTGTCTGTCGGTCCTTTATCCGCACTTTCCAGCCAGTAAAGATAAAAGATACCTAAGAAAAGGGGGAGAGATATGCCTCCCTTATTCTAGCCTTGAGCTGAAGGAACTAAATGAGAACGCTGTTCTACTGCCCTTTACAAATTTCAGTTATTAGGTGACAGTTAAAAAGGCAACTGCAACCCGAGCACACAGTACCGGGAGAAAGGGAGAACGCTGATTCAAATAACACCCATCACGACCCAGTCTCTGGCTCCTGTCAATTACACAAAAGAGTCAGCTATTAAATATTAATGGCATGCATTTGCGCTGGAGCCCTCTTGCTACCAATCTCTGTGATGAAAGGAAAAACTGTTCCCGTTTGTCTAGGTAAAACCTCAGACCACTAGGATTCCCTTGGGTGTTATGTTCATCCTGTCTCTCCCAAGGGAGATGGCAGGGCTACCCCACATCTCAAGGAGGAGAAAGGACGGGAGGGTCCAAGCCGGGAGGACCGAAGTCCCCTTGTCCCCCAGCTGTCAGCCGCAGGCCGGGAGGCGGGGCGCGGCCGGGCCCCGCTGTCCGCACAAAGGGAGTGGGCGAGCGGATGGGTGACCGGGCGGCCCCGGCCACGGCAGAGAACACTTACCCAGCAGCAGCACGTTCTTCCCGGTCGGGAGCTTGGAGCGCGAGCGCGTGGAGACCTCGCTGAGGATGCACGACCTAACGGGGAGCAAGGTGCAGGCTGAGGCCGGGCCCGACGGAGGACTGGACCGCCGGCCCCAGCTCCCGGGAGGCCCCGCCCGGCTCCCTGCGCCCGCGGGGCTCTGGGATCCCCAAGGCGTCCGCCCCGGCGAGGAGATAACCCGCGGGGGACCAAAGAGGGGTGCGGTCGTTACCAGAGGTTCTGTCCGTCCTCGTCGTCGCCCGCCGCGGGGCCGCCGCTGCCCGACGCCAGCTCGTTGGCCAGGGGCCCGCTGGCGTAAGTCGAGGCTAGCCCGGGTGGAGATGAACCGAACGAGCCGACTCGCCCCACGGCCGCCATCTTGGTCGGGAATCACACCACTCCTGACAGGGCTGAAAAAGCGAGGCGGCGGCGGCACTAGCGGCGGCGGTGGCGGCGGAGGGAACCCGGATATGGGCGTTCGGGGCTCGAGCTGACCGCGCCTGCGGGGGCGGGAACCAAGCCTGAGGGCGGGGTCTGGGGCGGGGCTGTCGGAGGAGCGGGACGCCGCTGCGCGTGCGCGGGGGGCGGGGGAGGGAGAGAAGGAACACTGCGCCTGCGCAGCTTGATTAGTTCCTTAGTCGATGGCAATGCAGTTTTTCTTTAAGTCTCCAAATCGAAATGCTGTCCCTCCTGCATCATCAGTCAGCCGGGATGCAGTGGTAGGGCCGGCGAGATGTGTCGGGTGGGCCGCAGAGCCGCCCATCCTTTCATAGGGCCATAACTTGGGACAGGCGTGGCTCCTGCGCTGCCCACCATTCAGTTGGTCCAAGCGGGATCCGTAGCCTTAACTGCGCGCAGGTACAAACCGGCTGCCCCTGTCCCCGCCGCCTGGGTGTTGTCCCTGATTTCTGGCCTGTTCCTCTCTGCATTCTCAAGGGACGATGAGTACCTCAAGCTGGACCCACATATGAAGCCGGTTCTTCCAGTTTCTATGCAACTGCATGACAGATAAATGTTGGCAGCACTTGTAAAATTAATGGTCTTGAAGGATTTGTGTTTCGGTTCTTTTTGTTTATTTCAGGTGGGGATCTCATGTCACCCAGGTTGGACTCTAATCTTCCTGCTTGCTTGTCCCAAGTACTGAGGTTGCCAGGTGCACATCCCCATGCCCGCTTCTGATCTTGATGTCTGAAATGTCCCCTGTGAGATTTGAAAAGATCCCGAACCCACCCCACCCCACCCCCTGCCTGGCCCAGACACACTCATCTTTCCCTCACCGTAGTTAATATAGGAAGCACAGAGTATCTAATGTCTGAGGACCATTTCGAAAGACTTGATGGCTTTAAAGCTCTCTCATACACCCTATAAGAGCAATTGCTGAAAATAGTCTGGCTTTTGTACTTTCTTTGCACATTTGAAGATCGCTGTTCACATGACCTGAACAATGCCATTAAGCTAGCAAGAAAGTCCACTGCCAAGCACTGCATTTGCACAGGTCACTTTACACTTACTAGACTCTGTAGACTGCCTAATCTGAGTTCAGTTTATTGGCTTTGTAACCTCAAGACCTCTGAGTTTCAGGTTTTTAACTGTAAATTGGGAATAAAAGGAAGATTAAATGAGATGATTCATATAAAGGTTTAAGACGTCTCCTAGAAAATCATAAGTGTTCAATGCCTGTTAATTATTGTTTTGTTTTTATTTTTAAATCCTTTTGTAAAGATGTATTTATTTTTGACCTAGTGGTAGCTGCCCAGGCCTTAATCACAGGCAAAGGCAAACAAATCTCTGAGTTTGAGGTCAACCTAGTCTACAGAGTGAGTTCCAGGACAGCCAGGACTACACAGAGAAACAGTGTCTCAAAAAATAAACAAAAAAAAAAGATGTATTTATTTTTATTTTATGTGTATAGGAATTTTGCCTGGTTGTATGTGTATGTACCACATTTGTGTGTGTGTGTGTGCCTGGTGCCAGTGGAGGCCAGAAGAGAACACTGGATCCCCTAGAATAGGGGCTACAAACTACTGTGAGCTGCCATGTGGGTGCTATGACTCAAATCTAGGTCCTCTGGAAGAGGAGCCAGTGCCCTTAACTGCTTGAGTCTATAGTTGGATGTTTCTGCCCTGACCTACCCCAGAAGTGCATACTCAAGATCCTTTAGTCCCAAATAATCACACAGAAGTTATATTAGTTACAAGTTGTTTGGCCTATGACTCAGGCTTATTACTTGCTAACTCTTAATCTTTTTTTTTTTAATGTTCTACTTTTTATTTTTTTAAAGATTTATTTATTTATTATGTACAGTGTTCTGCCTGCATGTATGCCTGCACACCAGAAGAGAGCATCAGATCTCATTACAGATAGTTGTAAGGTACCATGTGGTTGCTGGGAATTGGACTGAGGTCTTCCGGAAGGACAGCCAGTGCTCTTAACCTCTGAGCCATCTCTCCAGCTCCAAACTCTTCCTCTTAAACTAACCCGTGATTCTTTTTATGTTTAGCAATGTGACTTGGAACCTTTGCTCACTGCAGCATTCTCATCTTGCCTTTTCTGTGTCTCCTGGCATCTGCCACTCTGCTCCTCTGCTTCCCAGAATTCTCTTAGTGTGCTAGTCCAGCCTGTATTTCCTACTAGCCAATCAGTGTTTTATTAAACCAATATGAGCAACAAATCTTTACAGTGTACAAGAGCAATATCCCATAGCATAAGCCATCTCTCCAGCCTTGTTAGTGTATGTGTTTTTACCTTGTTTGAGATAAGGTCTCTTGTACTTGGTTTATTTGTGATTTGCTACTGTATATCTGCCAGGCTAGTTGACTCTGAAGCTTTCAAAGATTCTCTGTCTTTGCACCCCATTTGATAGAGAAACACTGCTCATTTGGCTTTATGTGGATTCTAAACATCCTCATTCTCTCAGGCCCTCAAGCTTCAAGCACTTTACATACAGAGCCATCTCCCCAGCCCATTTTACTGCATAGAGTGGCACATGCCTGTGATCCCAGCCCTAGGAAGGCTGAGACAGACTAATTGAAAGTCTAAGGCCAGCATAAGTTAGGCTCTGTCTAAAAGCAAAAAGTATTTGAGAGGATATACAGAGATTATATGCAAATATGGCATGGCACTATTTATATCAGGGACTTGGACATCATCAGATGGTGGTATTCACAGTGGGTCCTCAAACCAATCCCCACTCACTCCATACAGATACCAAAGGTTGTCTATATATGACACAGGTGTTTTCCCCCTCCCCCTGAGACAAGGTTTCTCTATGTTAACAGATGTGACTGTCCTGGTCACCCTGTAGACCAGGCTGGCCTCGAACTCACAGAGATTCACCATCTGCCTCTTGCCTCCCGAGTGCCCATCACTCCCCAGCAATTCAGCCTTCTACATATATCTCTTCAACACAAGATTCTTCTGGAATTCGGATTAACATACCCACCTGCCATCTTCACATCTCCATTCAGATGTTTAATAGGAATTTCAAACTCAACAGAGTCCAAACTACACTAGTCTCCCATAAGAGCCTCATTGTCCTACTTCCCCATTACAGCTCAGGCCCAAAACTTAAGTCATTTTTAACTTCTCTATTTTTTTCTCAAACCTCAAAATGAAACTTGAAACTATTAAAAACATATACCCACAATATGCATGCGTGCATGCTTGCGTCTGTGTGTGTGTGTGTGTGTGTGTGTGTGTGTGTGTGTGTGTGCAGTTGGTTCTCTTCTTCCACTTTTACATTTTATATGAACTGGCTCTGCAAACATTTTTTACCCCTGAGCCATTTGACAAGCCAATAATGCAACTTGTTTGTTTGTTTTTCTTTTTTCAAGGCAAGCCCAGGCTATCCCGAAACTGGCTCTGTAGACCAGGCTGGCCTCAAACTCAGAGATCTGCTTGCCTCTTTTTCCTGAGTGGTGTTTAGTTTTGTTTTGATTTTTAAAGACCTGGTTTCTCTGTGTAACAGTTTCTGGCTGTCCTGGAGTTCACTCTGTAAACCAGGCTGGCCTCAAACTCACAAAGATCCACCTCTGCCTCCTGAGTGCTGGGATTAAAGGCATGTGCCACCACCACACCTGAGTGGTGGTATTTAAGTGGTCACCACTGCTGGGCTCACAATACGACTTCTTGTCAGTCATCTGCCGATAGCCCCTTGGTCTGAGCTATAATCTCTCTTTAGTTATTTGAGCTCATAAACATATTTAATGAGATTTAGCCTTTCCCCCTCTTTTATTCTCTCTCCTGCTAAAATGCTCTTCCCATCAAGTCACCCCCTACTTTCCTATCTTGTTACTATTCTTTCTGTTACCCACTGAGTTCATTTATAGTTGCCTGATTGAGCACAAGTGAAGGGTGTTTTGTTGGCAATGATTCTTGAGACAGGGTTTCGTGTAGCGCAGGCTAGCTTTACACTCACTGTGTAGCTATGTCACTAATGGTACCCTTGACCTACTGATCATCCTGCCTCTACATAAGGTGTTGGTATAACAAGTGTGGACCACTTCTACTCTCTTGTCTCAGTTACTATAAAAAGTCTTAAATATGGTATCTAAAATGATCTTTGGATGGGGATGTAGCTTAATTGGTAGGATACTTGCCTAGTATGCAGAACGTTTGACCCCCAGCATTGCATCAACCAGGCATGGTCTTGTTCACCTGTAATTCCAGCACTCTGTAGGTGGATACAGGATGATTAGAAATTCAAGATGGGGGCAGCTGGAGAGATGGCTCAGCAGTTAAGAGCACTGACTATTAAGAGCACTGACTGTTCTTCTGGAGGATCTGAGTTCAATTCCCAGCATCCACATGGCAGCTAACAACTTCTATAATTCCAAGATCTGACACCCTTACACAGTTATACATGCAGGAAAGACACCAATTCTCCTAAAATATAAAAGTAAATATTTAAAATAAAGAAATTCAAGATCAGGCTGGAGAGATGACTCAGAGGTAAAGAGCACTGAGTGTTCTTTCAGAGGTCCTGAGTTCAATTCCCAGCAACCACATGGTGGCTCACAACCATCTGTGATGACTTCTGTATACTGTATATATAATAAATAAATAAATCTTTAAAAAAGAAATTCAAGTTCATTCTCAGTTACATAGGGACAGCCTGGGCCAGAAACCTTAGTCAAAATAACACAATAAAGTGATCTTTTGACACTATACAGATAATATCACTTTTTTGCCCAAAACACTACAGTAACTCTTCATTTTTATTTTTTATGTGCATGTATGCAGACATGTTCACACATGAATGCATGTGTGGTGCACACATGTGCACCTATGTATAGAGACCAGAAGCTAGTGTCTGGACGTTTGCTCAGTTGCTCTCTATTTGTTGAGATGTGTCTCTCGGTGAATCTGGAGTCTAATAGTTGACTAGAGTGAGTGGCCAGCTAATCTCCACATCCCAGTGCTGGGATTACAAGTGTGCCATGCCTTTTCTATGGGTGTTGGGAATCCAAGCTTAGGTCTTCATGTTTGCTTAGCAAACACTGTACTGAGTCATTGTCTTAACCCTAAAACTCCTAATTTTAATCAGAGTGCAAGCCAAAGACCTTCTGGCAATCTATAAAGCCATGTAGGATCTGAGTTCGTCTGTCTGGCCATTCTCTGTCTCTATGTCCCCATGGAGCCTTGTGAGACCTGCTGCTGTCCCTTGAAAATGTGTTACTTTGCTTTGAGGACTTTGTCCCAGCGCTTGCTTCCCCTAGGGAGGAAGATGCAGGCACATCTCTGGGAATTCAAGGCCTACATAGCAAGTTTCAAGACAGTCAGAGCTATATCATGAGACTCTGTCTCAAAATATAAGATAATAACTTAAAACTATAAATCCCTGAAAAATGCATTACACACTATTTTAGGTTATATAAATACAGATTTACTTTGGGAAACTCCGGGCTTCCTGAGGCTCCTCAGAGTCAAGTTCTACTGGATCATCTCAGATGTACCCAGATGGCTCTGCTTTTTTGGTTTGGTTCGGTTTCTAATTCAGCTGAAGCCCAGGAAAATGGAATGCTAGCCAGAGGAGAGACAGAGCCTGCTCCCTCCAGCTGGAGAGGCAGCACCTCCTCCCTCAGCTGTCTGTCTCCCAGGATCCTGCCTGGTGTCTTCTCTGCTTACTTTCCTTTGACCGTATGTCAGCATCTTCTGCCTACTCATTGGCTTCCCTGAGGACACAGTCGAGTATTTTGACACAAGAACTCTGCCAGAATTTGGTTTGACTGGGAGGGGACCTTCCTGGTCCAGGATTGGGGGGAACAGAGAACCACTTCCTCTCCCTGCAGGAGGATTCTCCCCCCGGGTTTGGAAACTGGGACAAGAGCATCACTGCTCAGGCTGTACCAGCTCTCATAGGCTGCCAGATGAGGCTTGCCTCATCCAATGTGCCAAATGCTGGCAAGTCACAGTTGATGTTAAAGCATCACAAAGCCAAAAACAGAAGAAAGCAAAGGGCCCTTATGGTTTTACTGTGTCAGCAAAAAGACATGGATTGGGCCTCAGAATTTAAATAGTCCATTACCTACACAATACTGAAGACCTCTTCCTCTCTCCATCCCTCCCACCAAAACCTAACATCTCTGATGTTTTAGAAAAAACAGTAATGCCTGAGTGGCAGTCCTTGCATCCTCTCTGAGAAGAACGAACCTGGGACCCCAGGAGGCAGCAGTCCCAAAGTGCTTGTTTATCCTGTTGTTTAGTGCCTCTTTAAAACGAGGGGAGTGATGGATATTTGCTTCATTTTCCTGATCTCACTCTCTCTAATTACATATCTAACACCTTTCTTCACCTGGGAATGTGTCGTGTGTACATGGTGCACTGGCCTATGTGCATGAGTGTGTATCTGTGTGCACACAGTAGACCACGCAGAGGTCAGAGGAGGACATTGCCCTCTCTCTTTTTCCTTTAAGGGAGGGTCTCTCCCTAAACAGGAGGATCACTGTTGAGGTTGGACTGGGATCTGTCTACCCCAGCCACGATGGGACTTCAGGCACAAGCAGCCATGCCCAGCTTTTTACATGAGTGCTGGGAATTGGAGCTGAGGTTCCCAGGCTGGCAAATACTGCTACCCACTGAGCCATCTTCTCAGCCCCTCAGTTATTTTTTATCAGGTGAACTCAACTTCAAGTCTTAGTAAAACAGTGCTGCACATCCCAGCACTCAGAGGGTAGAGGAAAGAGGACCAGGAGATGGAGGTCAGCCTGGGCCACCGGAGACTCTCTATCTATCTGTCTGTCAGTCTATGGATCTATCTATATCTGTCTAATGAGTCCCCCCACCGTGTGTGTGTGTGTGTGTGTGTGTGTGTGTGTGTGTGTGTGTGTGTGTAAGTAATAGTTGTCCCTATTAGTGTATGTAAAATGGAATTCCCTGTATTAGTTTCTTTCCTACCCCTGTGATAAAATGTCCTGGCATATGCAACTTAAGAGAGAAAAGATTTATTTTGGTGCAGAGCTCCAGAGTACAGTGTGAGTCTGGGAGGGGAGAGGGGAAACAGAAAGAGAGTAGGGAGCAGAGAAGAAGAGAAAAAGAGAAAGCCTTCCACGTGGTTGGAGATTTTAAAGGGTAGGCACGCACTTACACTTACATCAGAGGCTTTAGAGCGAGCCCCTGCAGGTGGGAGCATGGCTACAGTAATAACCTAACAATGCTGATTACTGAGACAGGGTCTCACTGTGTTGCCCTGGCTGCTGGAGCTTATGATGTGTGTGTGTATATATATATGTGTATATATATATGTGTATATATATATATATATATATATATATATATATATATATGTTTCCTATGTGGAAGGAATCACAAAGCTTGTCTTACTTTCCTGTCGCTGTGGTAAAATACCCAAAAGCAGTTTAAGGGAAGAAGCGTTTGTTCAAGGGCAAAGTCAGTCACTGTGGAAAAGCCAAGGGGGCAGGACCTTAAAGCAGTCAGGATCAAAGGGAGATGAATGCACGCTGATTTTCAACTCAGTCTCCACCTGTGTGATCCAGGATCCCAGCCAGGGAATGAGGGCACCCAGTTAGTCTCCTCCTCTTGGTGTTGGCAACTGAGATGCTCCACCACAGGCATGCCCAGAGCCCCACCCAGGTGGAGTCTGTGAAGTTAACAACTCTGACAATCACAGAACTGAAGGAGCCACGTTGTCACTGGGATCAATTTGCAAGCATGAGGAAGTGCAGCTGCCCAGGCTTGAGACTTAAGCATCTCTTCCAGAGACAGGAAATTCCCGGTGATCATTTGAGTTGCATGTACAATAGTCTGATTTGTATGTCCTTAGGTAAAGTACACACTGTGTGTACCTGACAATGTCCCTAAGAACATAGCTCCCCGACACCTGACACCTGCATGGAGCTTCTCATACACCCCACTTCAAACAGTGGATTCAGTCTCTCCTCCTTCAGCAGCCTTTCTGTGGTCAGTTTAAATTCAAGGCAAGAGCACTTATAAGAGATGCATCCAAGTTCCAGGCCTGTCTGCCCTATAAAATGACTTCAAAGTCAACTCAGACAGTGTGACCCCCTCAAAGTAAAAACTACAAAGTAGACTAGGGATACAGTTTAGTAGGAGCCTATTTCATGGGATGGGTTTAGTCTCATAAGCTCCTCTCCAACATGAGAACCTTTGGCTGACCTTCATGCTTTCATGTTTGTATTGGGCTACTGGGCTCCACGATAAAGTTGAAGATAAGCGTTTGATGTCTTTTCTTGGGCTCTAGAACAAAAGGAAATGATTATTTTTGGAATCAACATTGGCCAGGTACCATATACCTCTCAGATTCTTTAGAGAAGGTTAAACATGCTTCATGCACTCTCTCTTGAAGTCCTCAGACTCAGTCTCTCTGAAAACTAGACCAACAAATGATAGAAAGAGCTGGGATAGAATTCTGCCACTTCACAGATAACTATGCTGAACTATAAGCTTCCAGCAGCTTCTCTTCTTATTCCCATCTCCCCATGGGAGTACTGGAACTACAGGCACCCCCACCTCCAACATCTGGCTTTGCCTTTTCTTAAACTTGGATTCCAGGGACCAAACACAGGCTGTCAGGCTTTTGCAGCAAGCAAGTGATTTTACCCACTGAGCCATCCACCTGACCTTATGATTGTTCTAGGTTTGCCTTCTATTGCTGTGATGAAGCTGACCGGGACTGATCTGTGGAGGGAAGGATTGATTGGCTTCCATATGAGCCACTGTCACTGAGGAATGTCAGGACAGGAGCTACAGAAGAGAACTTGGAAGAACACTGCTTACAGGCTTGCTCCCCATGGCTGGCTCAGCTTGCTTTCTTAGATTACTCAGGACCACCTGCCCAGAAGCGACTCTCTCTCCAGTGTTCAGGCTCCTCCCACATCAGTCATTAAACAAGAAAATACCCCACAGATGTTCCTACAGACCAATCTAATGGAGTCATTTTCTCAATTGACATTCCCCCTTCCCAAACGATCCTGGCTTGTATTGAGCTGACAAATAAATGAATAAAATAAACAAAACCCAGCCAGAACAACAATTTCATTAACTGTATAATGAGATGTCTCAATTTGTTCATCCCATATCCTTCCATTGTATTTTTCAATTGTTACACTGTTTGAGACATCTCACTGTAGCCCAGGCTGACAGGGGATTGTGTGGAGCCTGCTGATAACCCTTTGTTTATTCCTTTACACACCTTCTCTTCCTTCCCTGTCTTATCCTCAGCCATCTTGTGCCACTGTGCAGAAAGCCTATGTCCTGCTGTGCCCAGGCAAGACAGCAAATCATTCCACCACTCTGAAGGTGGATGCAAAGAACATACCACCTTGGCTTGTAACCCACTTGGGAGTCAAGGTGTTATTTTTAGGCATAGGAATGTAAAAAAGCTCTGGTTACACTGGCCTAGGGAGCAGGGGAGTGTCCTCAGCCCTTCGGGAAAATGAGGGATTTTTTTTTTTTTTCTATTCCAGCCAGTAGCCAGAGTGCATTGTCTGTCTGTAGGAGCAGGGACAGTTCAGTGCTCCCTCCTACCCAGGTTTTAACTGGTGCTTGACCATCTTAAGTGTTGAGAGCTTTAAGCCATTGAGGTTTAGGGCATCTTCCTGCTTGCAGCCCTAATTCTACTATAGCTTTTCTGTTCTGTTTTGTTTTTGAGATAGGGTTTCATGAATCTCACACTGGCCTCTCTCACTATGTAACTAATGAAGCCTTGAACTTGTAGTCCTCAGGACACTGCCAATGAGTACTGAGATTGCAAACATATTCCATTCTTCTGGTTTTTTTTTTTTTTTTTTTTTTTTTTTTTTTTTTTTTTTTTTTTTTTTTTTTTTTTTTTTTTTTTTTTTTTTTTTTTTTTTTTTTTTTTTTTTTTTTTTTTTTTTTTTTTTTTTTTTTTTTTTTTT